>APFE030338667.1:49700-128089 GCA_000404065.3 Pinus taeda
ATTGAATTGAATCTGTATATTATGACCAAGTTGTCCAACATATATATAGAATGAATAAGGAGGGTTGCATGGTAGCTAGTCCTTGCTTTGAGTAGGAGGAAGGGGAGGAGCAGTGAGCGGGTTGTTGAGAAGATTGACTTCGAAGTTAAGGTAAAGGGCTATGAGTAGGATTTTGTGCAACTGGTAGAGAGGGCTCCCATCCATGGCCCAACAAGTACAATGATCATATTAGAAGAAGTTTATCAACTTTTGCATTCAGATAGCAAGCTGTTAGAATCAACCACACGACAGGAACAAAAATTTTCGGTCTTTGGTTTGACCAGAAAGAGAATGTAGAAGCCTAATTTTTGTGTTTGCTTCTACAACTATAGAAGGAGTTAAGCAACCTCTGTTGAAGAGGCACGAGTGAGTGGCACCCATAGGGAAGGTAGTAGGGGTGGAGGTGAGGTTAAAATGCTCAGGTCAGAACTTAGACGAAGTCCTGAAGAACGAAAAAGCCACTAACTATCTCCACTTAAAGCTAATTGTTAAGATCATTGAAGTGCCTCAAAACCATGGAGTTTCTTCATTAAGTATCTTGAATCAGTTCTCAAATGTACCTCAAGATATTGTGACCAGTCCATCAATGTACTTTCATGTGAGAAACAAACATTAATATTGCATAGATGAAGAGACCATGCCTGGCAGTATCCATAGGTTGATCATAACTAGCATAACCTCATAAATAAAAATGAAAATAGGAAATGGACTTTAGATATTGGCATGAAAAGTAGGTGACTTTTATAAAAATTCAAATTATGAACAACAAAATCATACCATGATTTTGCAAGTGACATGAAGACCTCCATAATTAGTGAAAGTAATTAGTAGCTTTATAATGCATAATATTACTGATGTCAGTAGCATTTAGTGAAGTTAAAACTACTGATATACTATGGTATTGAATCCATGAAATATAGTCTGGTATGCCATTTCTCTTAGCACCATCCTGTCAAGCACAAACTTGGGAAGTAAGTGTAGGGTTGTTGTTGCTCCATAGATTCTTATATAGTTGAAGTCATTTTCAATGTACCAGTCTCCTATATTGCTGAGCACACTTGCATGGCTTCATCAGATAGTCTCAGTGCTGGCTTACCTAATATTAGCTCAAAGGCCTATGCAAAGAAATGATAACAAATATTTTCATAATGTCTTTTATACTTGTTCTCCCACATATCCTTGCAGTATACCTGTACAGGGATGTTGGAGATGCTCCATGCCCATCCCATGCCTGGAAGAGGGTGATTAGCACATATGATATCTAAGAAATACGAAGCCATATAAAAGGTTGGAGGGGAATCTGGGCTATGCTCCTTGGCTCTGAGTATTGCCTCTTTCATTGTGTGTGAGAGGATTGTTTCCCAGTTTCAAAGTGATCCTTGCTTTAAAAAAAATGTATATTAATAGGACCTTGGCTTCCTTCACATGCGTGGCATCTGGTTCACCATAGAGCAGTCTACTTACCATAGCAACAACATAAATGTATGTCTCTCTTAGGTGAATAAAAGGATAAACACCATCGGCTCTAACTTGAAATCTTCTAACTTGAGCTCGCCATTTTCCTAGTCTTTTCCTGTTGTCTTATCATCTACCCAAGAAGTGGTCAGGTAGCATTCATGCTACTCAGGTAGTTTCTTTCACACTGCTCAGATTGTTTCTTTAATATAGGTCAACTAGTTTCATTCACGTTGATCTTGTAATTTCCATTCATGGTATTCAGGTAGTTTCTTTTAGGTTAATTTCGTTCCCTAGATCGTTCTTCAGATCCTATTGCCCGGGCATCATTAGCAACACCAATCCAAAGGGCAGGGGCAGAGGTAGTTGATCCACCACCAAGAAAGGCAAGCATAGCCAAGGTGGAAAAAGCACCATTGACATTTACTATGCATATAATAGAATTAAACGCGTAAGGCCTGGATTGAGTTTACCTAGAAGTATAGGTTTCGATCCTTTTCATTTCCAATCCAAATGTAGAACTAGCGAAGTAAGCAAATTCTATGGTTTCAGATGCTATAGAAACAGAGCGAGTAGCAAAGGTTTAACCATAATTCAATTATGGCCCATAATGCTACCTCACCCCTATTCCTCGAAGAATCCATAGCTCTTGCGTGCACAGTTTAACCTTGCGTGGGGATAGTTGGATGCAGGTATCTTTCTTTCTATCAACCCACTAGTCCCAATGCCAGCCTGTTTCCTCGCCCTGCGGCAATGATGAAAGTAGTTGCACAACCAGTAGTAAAGGAGGTGTAGGCACCTTGAACATAGCATACTAGTGTCTTGGTTAGCGAAAAAGCTTTGAACGAAGTGTCTTGGTTAGTGAAAAAGTCACTATAGTAAGTCTCAGGCTCCAGTAGACTACTACAATGTCGTAGCTTTAAACGTTCTGAAGAGCATAGTAATTGAAACAAGTTTCATCAGAGGTCAAAGACGGGGAACCCCATTGTTCTAAGCAGGCCCGAGATGGATCAGTGTTTTCTAATTTTTAAGCCTTTCATGTTCAATCTATTTCTTTGTAGACCATGGTGCTAACTAAGCAATGAAACCAAGTGTCTTCAACAATCAGGATTATTTATGGATAGTTTATATGCACTCCTGCCAGTATAATAACAACAACATGAACTCCCAGCATATCCGCATCATAAAAGAAATTAAGAACTCACAGATTGTAAGCATAATGTTATCATTGCTTATTAAGCATTTAATGTCTAAGATATCATTAAGAAATATATATCCCTATATTTCATTAACCAGTGGTGAGCATGAAAACAAAAACAAGTGGCTTGCATCCACAAGTGGCCCATGTCGGTGAAAAAAGGTGCGCTGCATGAGGATGCAAGTGGAAAGAAGAGTTTTCGGCTATCACGCGCATTATGGCTCCCATGAAAATTCTTTGAAAATCTTGTTTGCAAGGTTGTCCAACTGATACAATTTCTGCAAAACCCCACAATTTATGTGAAACCCCAAAAGAAGAAATGGGCGTAATGCATATATTTTTGGCTTCAATGAGGAAGACCCATAAGATTTTCCATGGCTAAGGAGCTCAAGGACAGGACCTCAATGGAAAAAAAAGCTCCCACTTGGCCATAATGCTAGCTTCGGCATCTATCTACCCATCGCATAGTCTTTCACTTAGGAAGATTTGGATATATACACTAATTACCCTAGCTTCAAGAAGATTTGAAAAAATACAGTGATTAGAAGCTTGATCACCACTGCCCAAAAGATGATGTCCTAGCTTAGCAAGTTGTTGAAGCAATTGATTCTTTCAATGAACTAGCTTTCCTTTACATGGACAGGGATGGCCCATATAATAAGGCTTCTTTTGGAAAGACCTATTTGAACTAGTGACAGGGATGGCCCATCTAATGAGGCTTCTTCTAGGACCTATTTGAACCAGTTGATAACCTTCAAATAAGAAATCCTAGCACCTAGTATGCACAGTTACCCATCACAGGGAGTCGGGGCTTCTTTCTCTCTAAGTCCCATGACCAACAGACATCCTTGTGAAAGCCCATATAGGCTTCTTAGCTAGAAAACACCTTTATGAAATGAAAAAAGCTTCTCTAATTCACCCAGCGCTTATCTTGATGGTGGCCCTTACCTTAATGGTGGCCTTGATTCACAGTTTTAGCATAATTCACCTAGTTCGTACCTTGATGGTGGCCTTGATTCAGAGTTTGAGCGTAATTAAGGCCAAGATGATATAGTGTATACATATGTGAACGCATAAACATGTTGCATGAAAATGTGGTATAATGTTTTATATTAAATTTGTAGAGCCATTGATATAGAAAAATTATTTAAAAAATAGATATAAATTAAGTTAAATATTGGAAAGGAAACTTGGACGTGGGCATGCAAGGCTTGCATGTAGCCCACGTATCGCCTCTCCACACTCTAGGATTTGTCTCAACCTCGTATTGAGATGTGGGAAATGAGAGATGGTGCTAGTGTTGTCATGGAGCATAATAGCTATCTCGAACCTAGCCACTAAGGCTCACATGCCACTATGCCCCTTCTTATTCACCTTAACTGTTACCCGTACAACCCACCTTCCTTCACAAAAGCCACAACTTTGACCTTGACTGATGGTGCACCAAATTAGATATAAACTGGTTCTATAGCCATTTGAGCACATTGTAAATGCACCTTTTTGACCTGATATGTGGAACCCCAACTTCACAATGAAAGTCACTTTTTCCCTTTTCAAAATGGCTTTTGAAGATGTTTCACATAGGTAGCTAGGGAGGATAAAAAAGCTACGATTGCTCGGATTGATGGTCTGGGTTGGCTGTTACAACTTGATGGGATCAATGGCTTTTAGGCTGAGCGCCTGCTTGCTCACTTTTACTTGCTTTTTGATACTGGAAGGTTGAGAGAATTACCCCCGGTTGGTCCAAGAAAGAAATGGAAGGCAGGGGTGAAAGGTTCATGGTGATAGTGCCTACGCTACTATTATTCCCAGCTTCAACGATAGTAAGGGCTAGACTCCGTTGGGTGAAGAGGCAGTAACTAAAGGGTGAAAGCAAGGTCCTGACCAGTGCTCTTATGAGAAGGGTAATGTGGCATTGTCAGTAGGCTTTCCTCTAACAATGAAGTGCAAAAAACTTTGTGCGCTGACTATTGAGAAAACAGAATCTTTGGCTTCAATGGTATCTTCGTTGGGAAAGGATTTGACCTTGAGAGCAGAGGACTCCTTACCCACTACTTGCATAATAGAGTTTGAAGGAATTTCATCAACATCTCTTATCGTTTTGTTGAAAGAAATTGATCTAAAGTCATCACAAGATGTTATTGGTTACAAATTGTGGCACCGCACAAGCAAAGACTTGAAATATCCAAAGGAAATTAGTTGTGTTCCTCCCAGAACACAAACAAGAGTTAAATTTCTAACAGTTCTTACAATCTTGACCGACAAATGAATGAATCTATTTGGGCTACAACAACCTCTCCCCCGTCCTTTCTCACCCATATCCCTCTACCTATCTTTGCGAATATCCCACATCATAGCTAGCAAATGCATCATAGCTAGCAAAATCCAACAAAAGAAGTATGAGGTACCTTTCAATTTTTTTCCCATCTTCCGCTACCAGTCTTTGGGAATATCCCACATCATAGCCTACAGAAGTCTCTACGAATATCCCACATCATAGCCAACAAAAGCCAGCAACAACAAAAGGCAGCAAAAGAAGTAATGTCGGCAAAAGAGATATGATGTACCTTTCAATGAAGGACAAGGACCACACTTGAAGAACCGTTAACTGGTATCATAGACACCTGGGCAGTATATGCAGTAGCCATGTGGTATCTAGTCTAGTTGCACACAGTGTGCACTTAACATATATATTACTAACATATCTAAATATCCCAAACATTTAATCAAATTGAGTTAATGCGAGCAGTAGTTTCACAATTGAAAATGCAAAGGAAACACATCAAAAAAACATGAAAATAACATATGGTTCTTGCCTCCCTTCCTTGGGAAGAGGCCAAATAAGTTGGCGAAAAAGATTTCACTATGAAAAATATGTCGTGAGTCTTAAAAATTATTGAGAATCTTAAACAACTAAATTAACATTAGTGAGCATCATATCGATTACTATGGCCTCCCTGCTTCGGGAAGAGACCAAATAAGATATATATCGTGAGTCTTAAAATTTTGATTATTAAGAATCTTAAACAACTCAATTAATATCAATGGGCATCATATCAATTTGCCTAACCTACAGCGGAGACTAATAACTTATTTATGTAAATTGATTTATATAAATAAATGGTATAAAACACACAAATAACCTTTACATTTACATCTCACACATATGATAAATGAATATATTTTTAAAAATATTAATAATAAATTATTTATGAAAATAAATTGTAATGTGCATATATATACATAATCATTATCCATTGAATCGAATCTGTGTATTATGACCAAGCTGTCCAACATATACATAGAATGAATAACTCATTTATGTGAATAAATTGTATAAAGCACACAAATAAACCTGATAAAGTTTAAAGTTTTAAATTTTTTAACTATTTTTTTAACGCATCTCGTGCGGGTATTGCGATTTATAGCCTATTAGCCAATGATTTATAACCTATTAACTAATATACAAGTGACTCACGAGGAGTGACAATGAACCATCGAAAAAAAAAAAAAAAATCTTTTTATTATTATAAACAAATAAAATTTATTGGTTATTATTTGTGGAAAAATGAATTTTGTTAATGCGAGTTAATTTTTTAATTTTAAAAAAAAAATATTATTATTTATATAAATTAATGGTTAAATATTCATAAACATATTTATTATAAATATTAATATTATAATTTTTATTTTATATTAAAAAAATTATAGGTAAGCATATATACAATTTTCATGTATTTTTTTATGTGGGTCTATTTAAAAGTTTGTAGAGTAGATACTTGTTGGAGGTGAGTTGTTAAATTTTGCATTTATTTAAATAAACCTACAAAGAAAGAAGTAAAAAACTCAATAAAATGGTAGTTTGTGTTCATCTATTATTTTCCTCAAGAGACCCATTTTAAACCTCAAACTCCATTCATATATGGTTGTCACTCAAAAAGGATGTCTTACATGAAATCCAAATAATGCTAAATTCTCCAATACCAAACATTGAGTTGAGCTCTATAGGTAGTCCATTATAGAAGAAAATGATGTGAAGACACAATTACATTAGTTACTAGGGCAAGGTGTTATTTGACCAAGTACCTCACCATTTTGCCACCCATCATAATATTCCAAAGAAAGATGAAACTTGGTAAATGTGTATTCATACAAAGCATTAAACAAAATTACACTGAAGAAGAGGTACCCTCTCTCTAGATTGATGCCATATTGGACCAATTGTAGCAAGATAAATATTTTTCCAAGTTAGATACAAACCTCTTTTAGAAAAGTGTTTGCATATGTAAAAGTTTGACCAATTTGGAAGCTTGATAGATCTAGTTGCAAAATGGATATATGCCTTTTTCCAAATAGGTAATGTTTACACAATGTTTAGCTTTCATATTGATGTTTTCTTTTATTGTATTTATTAACCTAAACAAATTCATTGAATGTTAAAATTTTCTAAATATTTATCTCCAATAATTATAATAATTTATATATATATAAATTTTTAAAATTAATTAAAATGATATATCTTAAATGATTAAATATATATATTGGATATCTCGAAATCTATATATAGATTTGAAAATATAAAAATTATTCTGAATATTAAAATAATATTAATTAGAATTATTCAAATTTTAATTGAAAAATAAAATAATAATTTATTAAAAATTATAATTAAAATGAACTATTTTGTATATTCAAAATTTAATTTAAGAAAATATTTTTGAAATTAAGAAAAAAATAAATAAATAAATAATTTATTATTTGATTTTCGTTTGTGTAACCGATCCAAAGACATAATAATATTGCAGTTTTTGTTGTCAAATCATATCAAACAAATAAGGCCACAAATATTTTAATGAATTAAACAGCACTTTACCTCGTTATCGTTAGCGCTGCTTATTTATTTAACATATGAGATGTTGTACACTTCAATCTATTTGAATGGTAGATTTATAAAATATTTGAAAATTTGATGAATAAAATAAAAACAAGTTCAATTGTTTGATCTAACTTTTGTTTATAATATTTTAATACATTCTTGACAATGCAATTAAGGTAAATTCAATTGGTTTCAACTACTTTCTATTGAAATTAACACTACCTCTTTAGCATATAACACCACCTATATAGGATATAAGATATTGAACTCTGCAAATAAGTCACCCTGCAGAAATGTTGGCTATTACAGTGGTGATGTCTTTGTAGTTGATAATAAAAGGAGTAGATTGGAATCATTTCAACTCTGATCAATGAAGTAAGACTCTACAATAATCAACTCTGACCAATGGAACTACCATGAATACTACCATGAATAATTAAATGTAAAAAACTTTGTTGAATTAAAATACAGCACTTGTGCACAGGCAACGGGGATCTCCACGTTCAGTTCATTTGTAGAGTTTTGAAAAGATTGAAAAGATTAATCTACTCTCACATCAGGTCCAGGTGCATTATATAAGACACTCTAAAATGACAATATTGGTTTAACCTCCTGCATCAATTTATAAACCATGCAATGCTTTTTGTCTCCATTGGTAAATCTGTCTTGCTCGTGTGAAATATTTGTATGTTTAAAGCTTTTGGTTTTTCTCATTGTGGACGAGGCCTTCGCACCTAATTCAAAGAAAACACATTATTTTAATAAAATATTCATATAGCTATATTCAGAAATCACTCACAAGCTAATTATTTATTGTGAAATTTTGGAAAAGGGACAAAGATGTAATACTTATGGTAAATGTGTAAATATTTGAGTTATTTTATTTAGTTATTTGGTAAACTATGGACCATGTTAAAAGCTTTGATGTGAATAAATTATGAACATGAATATTTTAATTTTATTAATAAAAAAAATTAATGGTCAACCATAAAGTTACAGAGAAAATAATGCTATAAGAGAGTTTCATATTCCAGAATAATTGAAACACAGTTATGGGTAGAGGCAGTTGCCTACTCAAACTCCTCTCCCTAGATGTAAACTATCTCAGTTGGGAAAAGGAAGCCAAGAAAGGAGCTATAAAAATATATAACACTAAAAACCTCTAACATGACATTCTAACACGGTGTTCTAGAGGGAGGCAGGAGCCAAATAAAGAGTTCTTGAGCTAGTTGGCGAGTGGAATTCTATTTGAATCTTAAGTGCTAAGATTAAAGGCCCTCGACTAAAGTTGTTTGAGATTAGGAAGTCTTAGGTTGAATCTATTGAGGTTCTTGTTTTGAAATTGTTCTAGATGTGAAGTTGACTTGGGGGAGTTTCAATAGAGGTATTGATTCTCATAGGTTGGGAGGAGCATTTTGTGCCCTGTGATTTTGTTTTCGGCTAATCCATTCAAAACATGAACAAAAAAGATAAGTGGAATTTACTGTTCTAAGTAATTATTTTCTCTCTATTTATATTACATGATTATGTTGTTGGTTGATATTGAAAAATGGCATTATGCAGGTTTACATTCCATATGAGTCTATCTAGTGACTGAGGAAACTTCTATTCTATTGTGTATGTGTAAGAATAGCCTATATGTGTATGGGTTAGTTCCTGGCTAGAGTCGACCCTTGTCAATTAGCTTGGAACAATCCCAACTATATTTATTTCAATGAAGTGGGGAGATAGGTCCTAGAAACAAGTCATGTCAAGCTCTAGACATAAGGAAAATGATGAATATTGTTAACTACGAAAGAGTGCAACTAAGAAATAAAACTAAAAACAGAAGCAAACTATTTTCCTTATTACACACCAAAAATATGCTAAACGTTTTCATTAATAAAATATAATACAAATATAAATACAAAAATGTTTTCTCAAGATAGAGAATGTTTTTGTTTTTATATTTGTACTATCATATGCTTAATTAAAACACTCAACATAGTTTTTTGTATTTAATAAGGTCTACTCACCATCTTTCTTAAAATGGTATTAAGGTAGGTTTGGACATGAATCCCTCACAGGAGGGCCTAGGGACATGAGGAGAGTAGCATTCGCATATTTTTCCATCATTGCATGAAGAAGAGATGATCTACCCACCATGCACAATCAACAAGGAGAGAACCACTTGCAACGATAAGAGTTTGTACACTCATCCATATGCTTTGTGTATGGAAAGAAAACTTGTCATGAAGGGACTAGAAATAATCATTCCCATTAATTGCTAAAAGAGTTGTTGGAAGGACATTCTAAGCCAAGAAGAAAATTCCCAAAGATTACTAAAGAATTATGAATGGAAATAATAACATTATCCATATAATTGTTGATTTCATAGAATTGGCAAAGAAATTTTCTTCTAGAAAAAATGGTATGAGGAGGTTTGTGTTTAGTCTATAGATTGAGTGGAGAAGACAATATCCAAGCTTCACAAGAAGGAGACTTATGACTCCACCAATGTTGATCGTAGAAATATTTGGCCATGCTAAAATTACATGCTTAGAAGAAAAAGAAGGAAATGGAATCAAGATAGAGAAGAAGGAAAAAATCAAGGGCTTAAATCAATGTTTCAATACTCTATTGAATAAGTTGCTTGAATACTCCTAGCTTTTTTATCCTTTGGCCATAAAATACCACATCTTAGCCTATGGTGCTTCTTTATCCATATTTGTTAAAACGGTAGATAAGAAAAATCTAGCAAGTACCTTTGAATAATCCATAAAGTTGGAGAAGGAAATGTCATCTTTGGCATGAAACACACATAAGGAGGATACCAAGGCTAGTGGGAAGTCATCTCTAGTGTTGAAAAAACTTATGGAGAAAGATGATACTAATTTAAAAAGTGTACTCAAACTAATTAATAAAATTTCAAATGGGGTAGTCTATTTGAAAAATAACCCAGGTGAAACCTTATTAGGGCACAAACCTTTTCAACCCTTTCAAAAAAAAACTAACAATTAATCCAAGCCCATTAACAAATTGATGGGCCTATAAATTAGACATAAATTAAGGCATATGCCTCTAAATTAAACAATAACTTAAGGCCTATGACCATCCTTCAGCACATTAAACCTCTCTTTTTGCATTAGATAATTTATGTTTAACTTTAATATATTCATTAGGAAGGTTTATGAATAATTGGATATTTGTGCCTAATATTACTTCTTTTTGTGGAATATTATGTGAATATTAGGCAGATGATGAAGAGTTAGAGGAGGAGATCATCTAGGGATGTGTTCCCTACTACTGGAGAATCAATAATAAATAATAAGTCAACAAGATATTATGGGATTATTGCACAAATGGTAGAACTCCAATGATTGAGAAAATCTAGGAATGTGTTCCACTAGTCAAGAGAACAGATCCACCAATCAAAGGAACTATATCCACTAATCAAGAGATTTTGGTGGGGAAAGCTTCCTACATTCATGGGGAATGATTACGAATCATTTTGTATAAGTACCAAGTCGAATTTGCCTCTAGGGAACTTTTTTGGATCTTCAGACTTTTAGATTTTGATTAGTATTATGATGTAGAGAGCTTGTAGTTTTGCAGCTCCATTGTATTTTCTGGCAGAGAAGTAATTCTTTTGATGAATATAATGAATATTAGTGTCATGTTCAGCTTCTAGATCTTGCTCTCCTCCAAAGGTCTTTGAGTTTCCTTAGGCTTGGCCATCCCAGGAACCTGAGAGCCCTTTTCGTATCATTGTCTTTCCTTCTTTTTATTGCTTATTCACATGCATCTCTAGTTCTTACACCTTTCTATTTCTGCATTTAGTTTCTTGTTGTAGGATTGATTTAATGGTTAAGTGATAAAAATATAGATTGAGTTGTTAATGCAGTTAGGATAGGATTTGATTCATAAAGGAGGAAAGAATGTAATGACAGAGAGCTTAGATGATCAAGAATAGAGTGAGTAAGTGAAAGGTGTGACAAAGATAAGGTTTGAGATTGAAACAGAGGTTAAAAAAACTGTTGTAATCGAGTCGAGAGGGCCAAGACTCTATAATTTTCAATTTTTTGAATAATTGATTGAAGTGTGGTGTGGACGCATTGTTTTGGTGTAGGAATTCATTTGTCTTTGTGTATCGGTGTTTTGGACCTTAATCAGGTGTTTTCTATGTTTATGTGTTTTATTGGTAAAACCACAGTCGATTAGAATTAAGAGTTAACAGTGAGATTTAGTGCTAAGACCTTGGTTAAACGTCTTTCCTTAGGTTTCGTATCGATTAGCGTTAAGAGTTAACACTGAGAGTTAGCGTTAAACCCTTGGTTAAGCATCTTTCTTTAAGTTTTGTATCGATTAGCATTAAGAGTTAACCTTGAGATTAAGCACTAAACCCTTAGTTAAATGTCTTTTCCTTAAGTTTTGTACTGAGCATGTGGGCAGTTTTCCAACAATGGTAAGTGGTATCTCACGCGCCCTAAAGGTGGGAAGCAGTATTTAGAAATTTCACGCGATTATGCTTCGCGAGGACACGTAGCATAAGAAAACAACTTTTCTTACGTGCTTTCTAAGTATTAATAGTTGTGCAAGATTTCGTGCGAGATTGTGGGATATTCGTTCGATTGGACGGGTCACATCGACGGTGGAGTTCGACCTTGCTAGTTGGCGAGTGGGTTGTGTGATAGCCATTAGATTGGATGGGTCAGATCGAACGGTAATTGGTCGGAAGGTGCAAGCGATTTAATCTAGATTTTGGAAGCGATGTGTTATGGACTTTGATTTAATCTATTTGAATTGTAGATCAATCATAGCCGTTTGTTATGAAAGGATGAGATCTAATGGTAATCACGTCGGAAGATGCACGCGATTTAATCTAGATTTTGGACGTGATAAAGTTTTGAATAGGATTAAATTTATTTGGGATCTAGTCATAATGTCAAAGAGTTAAGAAACACAATATCTATTGGATTTGATGAAGTGAGATCAACAACGATGATTAAAGCGCTTGATAAAGTTAGATAAGCGAGACCCTCTGGGCGAAAATCCATGTACAGAGTCTGTTTGTGCGCGCTGATTAGTTACATAGCTAAACCATAGCCGAATTATAGCCTACCACCTCATTTTCATTAAGACAAAATGACAAAAAGAAAACCAAAGTTATTTTATTCATTTACATGCACAACAGTAGAAGGTTTGATGGTTTGAATCTGCATGCTTAGGACAGTAGGACTGCATACATGTTAACTTAGCATTGTTTTGCAGCAAAGCCTCTCAGGAGTTAGTTAGAAAATGGTGTGCTTTAGCATTTGATTTCATTCTCTTTCCTTGTACTTTCTTTCTTGCAACAGGTTAAGGTTCCATTTCAAGCATTTCATATTATGCAATTAGTTTAGGATTTGACTTCAGTACATGCACTCCATTACATCATGACCGCAAAGGAAGTACACATTGTATGTTGCACATATAGTGCTGATATCTCTTAATTTTGTATGAACCCCGAGTTGATATTTAAAGTTGGTAGCCTTGGGGTTGCAGCATTCTTATTGCAATACCAAGTTTCATCACTTTTTGGTGCCATTGCTGGGGAGGTGTCAAAGTATGCATTGTTTTCTTCCCTAATTGATAATTTATTTTTACTTTTTGTAAAAACAAAAAAAAAATTAGTTGCATTAGGCATATTTAATTTCAATAGTAGAAAATTGCATTGCATTATAGTTTTCATTCAATCATAAAAACAAAAAAAATTCTCCAACACCAACCCTCCCCCCATTTGATCACATGGTGCAGTAAGATCCATATCACCATCCACTTTTGCAAGTAGAAGAAGAAGAAGATGACAAATAATGGAGAAGAAATTGATGGCGATGATGACAATGAGGAAAATCCTATTGGATTTCCCATTCAAGATATTGATGGAAGTGTACACATGAAGAACATCCCTCCCTCTTTTCTTCTAAAATTTCATGGTCTAAGGTCAGAGGATCGGGAAGCCTTTCTCTTTGAATTTGAGATTGTTTGTAGATCTTACGGTTACTTATTAAAAGCTCAAAAAATGAGATTGTTTCCAGTAACTTTGAAGGATATATCTCTTACATGGTTCATGAGTTTAGGGACTAATTCAATAAGATCATGGAATGATATGCAAAAGATATTCCTAGAAAAATATAAAGATCATGATCTTAAAGAAGAAATCTTTAGAATGAATCAAAGAGAAGATGAGACTCTAGAGGATCTAGTAGAGAGGTTCATGTATAATGTTAAGAGGGCAAAGCTACACCATTTAGGATCTGACACACTAAAAACCCTCTTACTTAGAACAATTAGGGATGAATGGATTGATCTCCTTAATCTCATGAGTAGATGTGATGTATATCAATTGTCATTTGAGGAAATTTGTGAAACATGCAAACACATATAAAGAGGAAAAGCAAGAGTAGGAAAATCATCATCAAGATCGGTAAGTCAAGCTAAACCTAGAAATTTGTTTAATGATTTTAAAATAGAAATTCTTAACAATCTAACAAAACAAGTAGAAATGTTAAGAATACAATATGAAGGAAAATAAAATGTTGATATTTGTGTTGCAGAATCACAGGATGTTAAACATTGTACATCATTACCAAGGTTGAAGGAAGTTCACCAAGAGAACAATGGAGCAAGTCAATTGCCAATTCAGTAATGTTATATAGCTCCAAGAGGACCTTGGCAACCTATTCACCCTGATATGATGCAAGATCCTAATTCCCAATTTGAAGGTTATCCATATCGACCTCAAAGTAATTGGAACACACCTTTTCCTTGGCAACATTGGCCATCTCAACCTCAAAACTAATCTTGGCAACAAGGTTGGCAAGGAACTTATGGGAACCGTCCACAATATCCTCAATATCCTCATTATTTTCCTCAATATCCTCCATACCAAACTCCATGTTAACCTTACCATTCACCGCCACCACAACCCCATCCACATCCATCTCAAATATATACTCCCACTCAACTACCTATACCACCATTTCCAAGCCCACACATTGAAGTAGCTTAGCCCACTTACAGTGTTGAGATACAACACTTCCAAACATCTCCTCTTGAGATCAATGGTATTCACCATAACTCAGGAAGAGTGTTGCAAAAAAGAGATTCTCTTGATATCCTTGAAGGACAACATGCAGAAGAAGAATATTCAAAAGAGAAGATCAAAGAACCATGGGTTGCATTTGATGAAGAGGAGACAGCAAAATCAGAGAACGAGAAAGCTCCCTCATTGTTATCATCAATCCCTCCATGTTTTCAAGAGAGCAATCAGCAAAAAGAGGAAGATTTGAAGGTCATGAAAGAAGAAGACATCCAAGGTGATCCAAATCAACAAATGGACCAGGGATATCACAACTACATTGAAATATGGTTCCAGACAGTCACTAAGTTGCAGCATCACTCTCTTCCTCGACTATGCTTGCTCCTTTCAAAGTCAAATCACTTGGTCGTTGAAATCTAGGTACAGGTCAAAGCATACATTTCAAGCCTCCACATAATTTTGTCTGTCATCTTGATGTGCAAAGGGCTCCATTGGAAGTATTCTTATACTTGAAAGTGATTTTGTTTTTCATGTAGGGTAGGGTAGAAAAATAAATAAATAAATAAAAAGAGGAAAAAATGAAAATAGGAGAAAAAATAAAAATCTTAGGTGAAAACCTCCTTTGAGGCACCTCATATTGGCTCATTGATTGAAAACCTCGATGAGGTAGTCAATGGATTGTGAGAAAAGAAAAGATCCTAGGTGAAAACCTCCTTTGAGGTGCCTAGGCAAACCTACTAGTTGAGAACCTCATTGAGGCAGCTAGTAGGCCTAGAAAAAAAAAAAGGAATAAAAGAAATCCTTGCTCCATGCATCTCTTTGATAAATGCATGTACTCTCCAATATCTGCAAGCAACAAGAACAAGTTGGTCAAGCCTAGTCAAAAGAGGTCAAATTTTGACTTTCTCCTCCTTTGCTCAAATGCTCCAACAAGGCCAAGGCCATGCCAATCGATCACCCTCATCTATGTTCACCATCCAACCATCATTATCAAGCTTCTACCATTCAGTTTGCTTGTTGTCCTAAAAAACTACAAGATGCTATGTTTTACTACAGGATACAAAAATACATGAATCATAATTTTTTTTTTTGTCATAACTTGAAAACCATACATCCATTTACCAAGTTGTTTCAAGGGGAGATGAATATGGATGATAGTAACATTCCCAAGCAATTTCAGCAAATTCCAATGCACGGTTTCCAAAAAATTGGCCTCCATCACCTTCAGCCATTTTTGCATTTTCTCAAGATCTGTGTATCCATTGACCAAAAATTTTATATGTGTAGGTGCATAAGGATTATGGAAACATGCTCAGAAAGTTACAGGGCAATCCAGTCTACCGTTTGGGAGATATGGAAAAAACAAGTCACTGCCTTATAAACCTACAGGATACAGAACAACACCTACAGAATTGGTAGTGAGAATTTTTAAAGGAGATCCAAAGGTCAAAGAAGCTCCTCCAGAGCTTAGCAGCAGCATTAGGGTCATCAGCATCACCATCCAACACCTACACATCAACATCAACTCAGTAGCAGCATGCATGTCTCTCCAACAACCATCAGGTAGGTACAGGTATACAATATTCTTGACCTCTTCTCTTAAGCATATTATAGTTATAAATTTGTTGTCAATGCATGAGAGATGAGGTTTTATAAGCTAAGGATGGGTTAGTAGTCTCAACCACCTTCAACTAATTGATTGCAACTCACTCCTTCACTCATGCAATGTTGAAAAGTCAAAAGGGTGATGATTTCAAAGAATGAGGACAGAAGCTAAAAGAATAAATTTTTGCAAAGGCCAAGTCACCACACCATTCTGAGCCCTCCATCCACTTCATACTCACTATCTATTCATCATTCATCCATCCCATTTCATTCTTGAAAAAAACAGACAAGAGCATCCTCTCCATTTTCACAAACCTACACTACTCCCTTTGAGCCATAGCATCATCATCCAATCCCTCTTCATCATTTCTCATCTCTCCCATACAATTAGAAGACTCTGAAGGAAGAAGGAATGACTACTACAAGAAGGTAGAATGTTGCTACAAGAAGGTAGAATGTTGCTACAAGAAGGAAGAAAATAAAATTGTGCTAAAACCCCAAAATGACAGTGCCTAAGAGAGACCTAGTCGAAATAGAGAACTCCAAGGCCATTAGGCAATCATCTAGGCCACAAGGAGAAGAAGAAGGCAAAAAAAATCACTAGTAACATATGAATCAAACTACAGTGATGTTAGAGGTGTTCAAATGGTAGAAAAGGTAGCAGAAGGTTGATAAAGGTGTGGAAGACCTTGCCAAATTGAAAATTATCCCAGATCAATCTTGAATATGGAGAAGAAAGCAAGCTAATGGTCTCAAGAAAAAATAATAATTTTTCTTTACACACATTTATTTTTGGGCTTGTACTTGCAGAACTTGTAGCCAATATTCTTAATGCACAAGAGGGAGGCCACCAAGGCTATGGACGAGGCACAATCAGGACACTAAGTTACTCAGAGGATAAGCAAACTTTTCAATAGGGGGCATGATGGGCCTCTAAATTAGACAAAAATTAAGGCCCGTGCCTCTAAATTAAACAATAACTTAAGGCCTATGACCATCCTTCAACACATTAAACCTCTCTTTTTGCATTAGATAATGTATTTTTAACTTTAATATATTCATTAGGAAGGTTTATGAATAATTAGATATTTATGCCTAATATTACTTCTTTTTGTGGAATACTATGAGAATATTGGGCATATGATGAAGAGTTGGAAGAGGAGATCATCTAGGGACTCGTTCGCTACTACTGGAGGATCAACAATAAACAATAAGTCAATAAGATATTATGGAATTATGGCACAAATAGTGGAACTCCAATGATTGAGAAAATCTAGGAATGTGTTCCACTAATCAAGGGAGCATATCCACCAATCAAAGGGACTAGATCCACTAATCAAAGGATTTTGGTGGGGAAAGCTTCCTCCATTCATGGGGAATGATAACTAATCATTTTGTATAAGTACCAAGTCAAATTTTCCTCTAGGGGACTTTTTTGGATCTTCATAATTTTAGATTTTGATTAGTGTTATGATGTAGAGAGCTTGTAGTTTTGCAGATCCATTGTATTTTTTGGCAGAGATGTAATTCTTTTGATGAAAATAATGAAGATTGGTGTAATGTTCAGCTTCTAGATCTTATTCTCCTCCATAGGTATCTGATTTTCCTTGGGCTTGGCCATCCTAGGAACTTGAGAGCCCTTTTTGTATCATAGTCTTTCCTTCTTTTTATTGCTTATTCACATGCATCTCTAGTTCTTATGCCTTTCTATTTCTGCATTTAGTTTCTTGTTGTAGGATTGATTTAATAGTTAAGTGATAAAAATAGAGATTGAGTTGTCAATGCAGTTAGGATAGGATTTTATTCATAAAAGAGGAAAGAATGTAACGACAAAGAGCTTAGATGATTTAGAATAGAGTGAGTAAGCGAGAGGTGTGACAGAGATAGGGTTTGAGATTGAAACAGAGGTCAGGCAAATTGTTGTAATCAAGTTGAGAGGGCCAAGACTCTGTAATTTCCATTTTGTTGAATAATTGATTGAAATGTGGTGTGGACACACTGTTCTAGTGCACGAATTCATTTGTCTCTGTGTATCGACGTTCTGGACCTTAATCGGGTGTTTTTCTCTGTTTATGTGTTTTATTAGTAAAATCACAGTCGATTAGCGTTAAGAGTTAACACTGGGATTTACCACTAAACCCTTGGTTAAACATCTTTCCTTAGGTTCCGTATCAATTAGTGTTAAGAGTTAACACTAAGAGTTAGCATTAAACCCTTGGTTAAGAATCTTTTTTTAAGTTTCATATCGATTAGAGTTAAGAGTTAACCCTGAGCACATGGGTGGTTTTCATGGATGGGAAGTGGTATCTCGCACACCCTAAAGGTGGGAAGTAGTATTTAGAAATATCACACAATTACCCTTAGCAGGCGACATGTAGCATAAGAAAAATAACTTTTCTCGCGTGCTTTCGGAGTATTAACAGTCGTGCAAGATTTTGCGCGAGATTACGCGACAGTCATTCGATTGGACGGGTCACATCGACACTGGAGATCAACCTTGCTAGTTGGTGAGCGGGTTGCATGATAGATGTTGGATTGGATGGGTCAAATTCGATGGTAATCGCATCGAAAGCTTGACGCAAGTTAATCTAGATTTCGGGTGCAATGTTTTTTGGACTTTGATTTAATCCAGTTGAATTCTAGATTGATCATAACCGTTCGTTATGAAAGGATGAGATCCAATAGTAATCAAATCGGAAGATGCACATGATTTAATCTAGATTTCAGATTCGATAAAGTTTTGAATAGGAATAAATTTATTTGGGATCTGGTCATAACGTTAAAGAGTTGAGAAACGCGATATCTGTTGGATCTGGCGAAGTGAGGTCAATGGCGAGGATTGAAGTGCTTGATAAAGTCAAATAAGTGGGACCCTCTGGGTGAAAATCCATGTACAGAGTTAGTTTGTGCGTGCTGATTGGTTATGAAGCTAAACCGTAGTCGAATTACAACCTACCACCTCATTTTCATTAAGGCAAAACGAAAAAAATAAAAATCAAGTTATTTTATTCATTTAAATGCACAACAATAGAAGGTTTGATGGTTTGAATCTACATGCTTAGGACAGTAGGATTGCATACATGTTAACTTAGCATTCTTTTGCAGCAAAGCCTCTTAGGAGTTAGTTAGAAAATGGTGTGTTTTAGTATTTGATTCATTCTCTTTCCTTGAACTTTCTTTCTTGCAATAGGTTAAGGTTCCATTTCAAGCATTTCATCTTATGCAATTAGTTTAGGATTTGACTTCAATACATGCACTCCATTACATCATGACAGAAAAGGAAGGACACATTGTATGCTACACATATAGTTCTGATACCTCTAAAGTTTGTACGAACCCCGGGTTGATATTTAAAGTTGGTAGGCGTGGGAGTTTCAATATTCTTATTGCAATACCAAAGCTCATCACAAATCAAGTTTGAAGTATTATACAATAGTAATAACATGTTTTAATTTGATCCTTCCCCTATAGAAAACAACCAAACAACAACACTAATAATATTTTTTCATTTATCCATTTTCTTGATCAATGCAAGTTGGGATTAAAAATGGGACACACCCTTCCACCCCAACCAATCCTTTTATGCAAAATAAGCTATATCAGGGATATATAAGAAAGCAGTGGCCATGAAAATAACGCATTTTTATGTTATGCTAACGATTTCAATTCAAACCTTTAGGTTCATTTCACCTTTCTTAGCTTCTAATGTCCCACTTGATCCCGAGCTTGAAGGGAAAACCTACTAAAAAAACAAACTTTGAGGGAATAGGGTCAAAACCCAATTGTTTGCTAATTATTTTTCTCTCCAACTTAGTGAAAAAATTATGTCCAAAGGACCTTAATATAGTAATGTAAAACGGTTGGAGAAATTATCCTTTCAAACATACTCAACAAACCTGGCCAATATTCATCCACCTTTCTATAGCAATAACCCAGTCAAAATGACAAGTTCAGATCTTCAGTCCCCCTTACCTTAAGGGATATAGGTGAGTGAGTTCATTGATAATGGTTTAGTAGTAGCATTATATAAATAATTTATTTATGTAAAGATGAAAAACTACTCTTAAATGAACTACTCTTTTCTTAACGATGGTCAAGTTATCATGTTTGGGTTGATTTCCCTACCACCCATGAGGCTTCATTTCACTTGAGCTAGGTCTCTACATTGATGCTAGATAGGAGAAAAGTAAGAGATAAATAATGTAGGTTCCACCATTTTTACTTCCCTCTTCCAGTTATGTTGGTTGGTGATTTTTATGGATGCAAATTGCTTGGTTGATAAGAAGTAGAAATGAGAAACTAGAGGAAATGAAATAAATAATAAAGGAGTGAATTACTAGTAAAACTCATTGTGGAGTAACTTTTACATTAATTTTAGGTTTGATTTAGATTCCTCTATTGTTTCTTTATTTCTCTCCTCAATTTAACACCCTTTACCTTGTTCAGATAGGATTAAAGTGATACCATACATAGTTTGACTAGGAGCTAAACACACCACCTTTTCCATTTCCTACATATCCTTTATGCACAGATCACTTAGTCAAGGAAGGACTAGATCCTCCAATCCTTATGCTCCACTTAGATACTCCTTTCCATGTATGTTATCCAATAACATGGGTGTGCATGTCTTCCCCCTACTTCAACACCTATAAGCTAACTGGGAATGTATGTGATGGATTTATGTTGAAGAATTTGATCTTGAAATGATTGGAGAGTTTTCTCACCTATTGATGAAATCAAAACTTGGAAAATATGGATAGCGAGAAGTTTGGAACTATGATATGTGAGTCATATTGGGATGCATTTCAGTATATGAAAATTTTCATTTATTTTGTTTCGTATAGTATCCCTAAGATTAAACTATTTTAGGTGGGTGCATGACTCTAAATGGGACTTGGGCAAAGAATTATTAATTTTCTTAGTGTACATGCTACTATACTATACTATCAAACTAGTTTCATCTAATTTCTGAATCGACGGGCCAATGGTCCTTACTTCATTGAATAGGTGGATCCATCCTCTCTTTTGCTATTATGAAACTACAGTCAAATTAAACTTTGGACATCTCACTTAATGTAAATAATGATTTCATTGGATTCCTCTTTTTGAGAGGACCAAAATCAACCTAAATATCGCTCAAATAGGATAAGGGAAAGTGTACTTATGAAGAAAATCCCATATGTGCATATTTGATAAGGTCAACCCTAAAGGAAAGTAGAACACCTTGAAATGATATAAATACAAGTTCCCTCTAGCTCATTTAGACACTATGATAAGACTCTTATATCTTTGTGTTTGGCTCGCACAGGTCTGAGGCTCATCCACGAAGGATTCGGTTCACTCTGAGGCAAAATTGCAGGGTCTGAAGCTCGCGTATTTTTTTTAGGGTTTTGGACCTCAGTCACAAGCATGTCATAGGAAGAAGTCATTCGTAGTCACTCACACAAAATATTATCCGTGCGACTGGAGCCTTCCAGTCACATGGACAATACTCAATCCATGCAACTAGGAATTAGGGTTTCTGTAGTCCATATTTAACCCCAATCGCTCACATGCTAGGCTTAAGGGATAAACTTAGAAGCTAGATTCACTCACATAACTCCTCTTCCATGTGACCAAAACCTAAAATATGAAATCTTATTCTTCTGAGTTTTCTCTCGTTGACTGCAGAATTCGGTAGCTGACTGTAGAAAGTGGTAGTTCATTAGAGACTTCAAAATCAAATTTTTGAGTATATGCTTTGTTGGGTTCATTTATGGATGTTGTAGCTATTTTTGTTGAATATATGGATCATTGTACTCTCTTTTTCTAAATCATTTGATGAAAATATACTAAGAAGAAGAATTTGAAAGGTTTCTCCCCATAGTGGGTTTTGCCGTAGTCTTTGACCAATCATGGTGTCTCTATGTGTGAATGCTTCTCTTCTATTGTTCCTTTATGTTCTACTGCGTTGATGATGATTATATTTTTCTTTCTATATAGTTGCATATGTTGTTGAATAATGATGTAAATCTGAAAAATTTTATGATGTTATGGTGTGAATCTAATGTGTTAATTAAGAAATGAAATTATGAAATCAAAGAACAATATATCCATAAGAAAAATTAACATGGTATTAGAGCTAGCTAAAGAAAAGTCATGGGGATCACCCTTATGATGAAACCATTGATGGAAGAAAGTGAGGATGAAGGAGACCTAAAATAAATATAGGGTTTTAAGGAAACCCTAGGAAATTTGGTTATTTGGGTTTAATGGATATTATGAGGTTATGTTTTGAGATAAACCTTGTTTTGTGGCAAACACTGGAGATATGAAATCTAGAAACCTTAGCAGGGCCAATGTTACTATGCACAAGCACTTGTGTCATATTTGATTAAGCCCTAGATGGGATAGTCAGTGTTTGTACTGGTTACTGATAAAATTGATGAATATATATTGAAGGCAACAAGTGAACAATGGACAGTGATGGCTCTTAAAGGCTGGTTCAAGAGGGAGATGATCAACTCTCATTGAAGATAAGAAAGTTTTGTCTTATGGATCTGATTATTGTTTTGATTATACATCCTGCATATATATATATATATATATAATATATATATATATATTTAAGTATTTAGATTCTCCTAACTTCTTGATGAGATATGATCTAGCTTCATAAAAGAGCTCATGATGAAAAGGTGACAAAGCGCTGCAAGTTGCCTATGTAAAATAAGAAGGTTCATAGGTATCTAAACACTACAAAGTGTGTATGGTGGTATGTTTCAACTACAAAATTGGATGGAAAGTTAAGCATGATAATGTCTCTTTCAAAAATAGCTCATACATATGAAAGTGATTTTGATTCATGGTTATGATGAAATGGTGCACTTGGTATTGAAAAAGTATCTTACTTCTTTATCATGATGAACTTCTTGATTCTATGAGGCTACTTAATGTTGTTATTTGATATAGTGGTATACTTGATGTTTGGCTCACATCTATTGTTTTGGATATCTTGATCCCGTGAATAAGGTTAGAACCTTGATTCTAGTAGATGGTAACTTGACATTACTTTTTTTGAAAAGCATGGAAGCCATGATGATAGAAGTATAACAATGAGATTAATACTCATGATCTTTTGTTGACCATGGTGTTGAGATTTTCTGTTTGGAGCAAAATAGGAAAAATCTCAGTTGATGACAACAATAGAATTCAGGTCCTAAATTAACTCCAATTTGTTGGGAGGGAGTTAATGCCTCCTATATTTGATGTGAGGGAGTTAATGAGGTTGTTAGATTCTCTATGCTATATAACAGGCAACCATTCGGATGGTTTGCTAAGAGGGTGAGAGTTTTATGAGTTTTTCATTATGTAATCTCCAATTTGATTAATAAATTCCTGATGCCTATGTTTGGTGGACGTAGCCCAGATTGGTTGGGTGAACCACGTTAAACTCTTGTGTTTATGTGCTTGATATTCTGTTGTGTGTTTATTTTATTTGCTGTGCTTCTTGATTCCAACAATTGGTATCAGAGCATGTTGGAGGTGCTGCCTGGAGGTGCTGACTGAGGCGCTGCGTACAAGTGATCTGATACGTGGAGCTCTGAGGGAGCTGTTTGCGCACTGTTGTGTATACTCTATGCAGCCTGTGTATAACCAGTTGAACGGTGCTGCATGCGTTCAAGGTGTCGCCTGCGTGGAGATAGCCTGCATGCTGCCTGAAGGGTGGAGACCGCCTGCGTTTGAGCATGTGCTTCGAACAGGGCCCGTGAGAAGCTATTCCTAGCAATGGTTTATGACGTTAAGAGTTCCACTCTTCCTATCTAATGCCTTTAAACAAAAAGGAGGAGTACGTATTTATTTTAAAGCCATTAAACAAAAAAAAAGGAGTACGTCCTTATTTTAATGCCATTAAACAAAAATAGGAGTTATAAGGGTTATGTAACATGGTTTTTCAAAATTAAAAGGCTTTAAAAGTGTAAGGGGGTTTTAATATTGTTTTTTGTTTTATTTAAAGACAAGGACAGATAGGCATAGGCAGTTGGCAATTTTTTTATTGCTGGTTGGATATTGGAGATTATTGTGTTTTTTTGTTGATACAAATGGAGAAAACTCAAAGTGCCCGGTTTGAAATTGAGAAATTTAATGACAAGAATAATTTTGAGATCTGGAAGGTGAAGATGCATGATTTACTTGTCCAACATGGCGTGGCAAAGGCGTTGTTGGGCAAGGCCAAATAGCCTTACAACATCACAGATAGCGAGTGGGCCGAGATGGATGAAAGAGCGATTAGTGCTATTCGACTTTGTCTAGCTGATGATGTCCTGTTTAATATTGTGTCGGAGACAACAACTGCTGGTTTGTGGACGAAACTGAAGAAACTGTACATGACCAAATCCTTAACCAATAGGATTCTCCTGAAGTGACAGTTGTACGGTTTGTGAATGAAGGAAGGTACATCGATTGCTGATCATTTAAATGCTTTTAATACTCTTCTTGTGCAATTACAAAGTATAGAAGTAAAAATACCATCCGAGGATAAAGCTATTACTTTATTGTGCTTGTTGCCCGAGTCATGGGATCATTTTGTTACTTCTATAAGTCTTAGTTCATCAGAAACTATTGAGTTTGATGATGTAGTTGCATCCTTATTATCGGAAGAAACAAGGAGGAGGTCGCATTCCGAAACCTCTACATCATAAGCTATGATGGTTAGAGGTCGTTCGAAAGAAAGACGCCCCAGGAAGCCGAGCGACTCACGTTCAAAGTCGAAAGGGAAGAAGAGTAAGCTAAAGTGCTGGTTTTGTGGCAAATTAGGGCATTTAAAGAAGGACTACTGAAAGCGACAGCATCAAACTTCAAAAGCAGAGTCTTCGACAGAGAAGAAGGAGGCAAATACGACAGATACAGGTTCAACATCTGGTTCAGGTATGAGTGATGAAGTATTATCAGTTAATGTGTCAAATCATGGTCAACATTGGTTGTTAGATTCCGATGCATCAAACCACATGTGTATCCATAAAGAATGGTTTAAGGAATATAAATCAATTAATGATGGCGTTGTGTACATGGGTAATGATGTAACATGTAATATTGTTGGGATTGGGAGCATACAACTACAAATGTTTGATGGGACAACTAGAATATTAACTGATGTGAGGCATGTACCAAATTTAAGGAAAAATTTGATTTCATTAGGAGTACTTGATTCAAATGGATATAAAACTGTAATTCAAGGTGGAGTCATGAAAATTTACAAAGGCATCTTAGTAGTTATGAAAGCTAAGAAAGTAGGAAATCTATTTCAGTTAGATGGAGGTACAGGGTAAGATTTTGTGTCTATTGTGTCTGAACATGACAGTAATTCCATTCACTTATGGCATCGAAGATTGGGGCATATGAGTGAGAGAGGGTTGAAAATTTTGGCTGATCGCAAGTTACTTCCAAATCTAAAGACTGGAAAATTAGATTTCTGTAAGCATTGTCTGTTTGGAAAACAAAGTAAACAAAAGTTTAAAATAGGCAAACATACTAGTAAAGGCATACTTGATTATATCCATTCAGATGTTTGGGGACCAGCCCCTACAACTTCTTATGGTGGTTCGTCTTATTTTGTATCATTCAATGATGACTTTTCTAGGAAGGTTTGGGTCTACATGTTGAAAAGAAAGTCTGATGTTTTTTCAGTTTTCAAGCAGTTTAGAGCATTGGTAGAAAACAACACTAGTAGAACAATAAAATGTTTACGAAATGACAATGGTGGTGAGTTTACTTCCAAGGAGTTTGACAGCTATTGCAAGGATGCAGGGATTGAGAGGCATAAGACCACGGTTTATACTCCTCAGCAAAATGGAGTTGCTGAACGCATGAACAGGACTCTTCTTGAGAGAGCAAGGAGTATGCTAAGTAACGTCGGGTTGCAAAAGGAGTTGTGGATGGAAGCGGTGGCAACAACTTGTTATGTGATAAACCGATCTCCATCGACGTCGATAGACTGCAAGATTCCGCAAGAGGTATGGAAAGGACACCCTTGTGACTATTCTAAACTCAGAGTGTTTGGTTGTGATGCATATGCTCTAGTGCCTAAACATCAACAAACTAAGTTAGATCCAAAGTCTAAAAGGTATATCTTTGTTGGGTATGGTGTTGGAACAAAGGGATATAGATTGTGGGATCCTACTACCTGCAAAATCATCAGCAACAGAGATGTAAAGTTTAATGAATCCTCTCTTGTACAGTTAGATGTAGATAGTCGATTGAAACAGGATGATGTATCTGACTTTCAGCACATTCAGTTTGATAGCATTTCTAACGATAGTCATGATGACCATAGTTCATATACTAGTCATGAACAGGTTTCAGAATCAAAATATGAACAGGGTTCAGGTTTAGATCATGAACAGGTCTTAGATACTGATCGGCAAGAAGTTCCTATAGATGGTAGTCAGCCAATTGAGGAATCGCCAGAAACATCCTTAAGGAGGTCGACCAGAATCAAACGTCCCACGAGAAGGTATGATGATTATGTCACTTCTGTTGCATTTATTGCTAATGACAATGAACCTCTGTGCTATCAGGAAGCAATAGAAGGTTCGAAAAGTGACAAGTGGAAAGCAGCCATGAAGGACGAAATGATGGTCTTAAATAAGAACGGCACATGGGATCTGGTGGAGCTTCCGAAAGGCAGGAAACTGTGGGGTGTAAATGGGTCTTCAAGCTGAAACGAGGTGTGAATGATACGGAAGACAGGTACAAAGCACGACTGGTTGCAAAAGGTTTTCTCAGAAAGCTGGTATTGACTTTCATGAGATTTTTTCGCCAGTGGTTAAAATTGTTTCAATTAGAATTGTGTTAGCATTAGTGCCTTTGTTTGATTTGGAGTTGCAGCAGTTAGATGTTAAGACTGCATTTCTACATGGTGATTTAGATGAGGAAATATATATGGAACAACCGGAAGGGTTTGTTCAGCATTGCAATGCGAAATTTGTCTGCAGGCTCAAGAAGTCATTATATGGCCTGAAGCAGTCACCTCGGCAGTGGTATAAGAAGTTTGATTCTTTCATGTTGAATCAGAAATATGTTAGAAGTGAATATGATCATTGTGTTTATTTCAAACAGTTGAATAATGGCATGTTCATTATCTTAGTGTTATATGTTGATGATATGCTTTTAGCAAGCAAAAGCATTGAAGAAATCAACAGGTTGAAGACTCAGATGGCAAGGACGTTTGATATGAAAGATCTAGGAGCCGCAAGACAAATTTTGGGCATGGAGATTTTCAGAGACAGGGACAATGGTAAGCTGTGGCTATCACAACAGAAGTATGTTGAGAAAATACTTTTGAGGTTTGGTATGAACAATGTGAAGCCTGTATCGATCCCTTTAGCTTCCCATTTTAAGCTTTCTTCGAGTTTATGTCCTAATACCGATGAAGAAAAGGATTACATGTCTCGAATTCCTTATGCCAATGTAGTAGGATGTTTGATGTATGCGATGGTATGTACGCGACCAGATATTTCTCATGCAGTTGGGGTTGTCAGCAGGTACATGGCAAATCCGGGTAAAGAACACTGGTCAGCAGTGAAATGGGTGCTTCGGTACTTGAGAGGCACAAGTAGTTATTGTATTTCTTTCAATAAGAGTAGTGAATATGTTTGCGGATATGTTGATTCCGATTTTGCAGGTGATTTGGATAAGAGGAGATCAACTTCAGGGTACGTCTTTACTCTTGCAGGTGGAGCTATTAGCTGGATGTCAAAGCTACAGAACATTTTTGCTTTGTCCACTACTGAAGCAGAATACATTGCTGCTTCTCATGCTTGCAAAGAGGCGGTTTGGTTGAAAGGTTTGCTTGGTGAGTTTGGTAGGTTACAGGACAACATCAGGTTACTTTGTGATAGTCAAAGTGCAATACATTTGGCTAAGAATCTGGCCTATCATAGTAAATAAAAGCATATTCCAATTAAGTACCATTTTGTAAGACAGGTTATCACTGAAAGGGGAGTCTCTCTTGAAAAGGTGCATACAAAGGAGAACTGTGCAGACATGTTCACGAAACCAGTTTTGTTGGAGAAGCTACGCTGGTGTTTGGCTTCTCTTGGGTTGCAGAAAAGATAAAATAATAATAAGAGGGCATCAGGCGAATTGTTGTCAAGGTGGAGATTGTTGAGATTTTCTGTTTAGAATAAGATAGGAAAAATCTCAGCTGATGACAACAATAGAAATTCAATTCCTAGATTAGCTCCAGGTTGTTGGGAGGTGATTAATGCCTCCTATATTTGATGTGAGTGAGTTAATGAGACTGTTAGATTCTCTATGCTATATAACAGGCAACCATTCGGATGTTTGCTAAGAGAGTGAGAGATTTTTTGAGGATTTCTTGATGTAATCTCCTGTTTGATTAATAAATTGCCGATGCCTATGTTGTGTGGACGTAGCCCAGATTGGTTGGGTGAACCACGTTAAACTCTTGTGTTTTATGTGCTAGATTTATCCTGCTGTGTGTTTATTTGTTTGCTGTGCATCTAGGACCAACATAAACAATAAAAATGTTATCACTCACCAATTCGTAAAGAACCATTAAAATCAAAATATGAGAGATATTTTTAAGAAAAAACTAACAAAATTAAACAGTTAATGGAATACTAAATAAAGCTCACCAATTCGTAAAGAACCATTAAAATCAAAATATGAGAGATATTTTTAAGAAAAAACTAACAAAATTAAACAGTTAATGGAATACTAAATAAGCACTTGAAAAGGCATCTTATTTTGCATTTAGAGATGAAATCCTTGAGCTTGATAATGGAGTCATCAATCCAACCTAATAAATAGCGAATTTAGTGAGAGGCAGGCTCGTGAAACCAATTTCATTCCAGATTACCATCCACGTTTCGAATTTCTAGTGAATTTAGTGAGAAGCAGGCTCGTGAAGCCAATTTCATTCCAAATTACCATCCAAGTTTCGAATTTCTGATCATGTGCCAGGTCTTTCCAGGGCCACGATGATGGTAATCAGCGGACCTACTCAACCTCACGTTGGAATGAAGGGAAATGAATCCAAACGATAATGAATGTCACACTTACTAGCCAACAACAATAGGAAAGAAAAAAAATATTTGAAGGGAAATGAATCCAAACCATAATGAATGTCACACTTACTAGCCAACAACAACCAAAAACAAAAATTACTTACGCACACTACATGCTAGCCAGCGACGAACATATGCTAGCAAAAAAGGGTGCAACTCCATATTATATTATCGACATGAGTATTATCTTAAGCAACTGTTAAAATACCAGCTCTTACTCATTACTTCATCAATGTTTTAATTACGTTAAGATTTCTCTAGATAATGTTGGAATTTTCTGCTAAATTCCATAATAGACAGACAACAACAAAAAAATGCTCTATTTTTTACTTTGTTTCTGCACAGAAAACTGAAAATTTCGCTCTCTGGAAATGGTGTTGCAGCGACAGGATTTGGTGTTGCAGCAACGCTGAACAACACTCTGTTTCTGTTAACACAGAAAAAATAGAAAATTGCTTACTGGAAACAGTGTTGTAGCAACAGGATTTGGTGTTGCGGCAACAAAGAGTTAGTGTTGCAGCAACAGAGATTTGGTGTTGCAGCAACAGGATTTGGTGTTGCAGCAACAGAGAGTTGGTGTTGTAGCAACAGAGATTTGGTGTTGCAGCAACAAGAAATTTATGATAAATTTAAAATAAAACTGAAAAAACAGAACAGTATTCAGCAACACAGAAACTGGTGAAACAGCAACAGAAACTTTAACTTGTATTCATAAACAGTAAAACAGCTGATATAGTAAACCAACTGATACAGTAAACCAGCTTTCTTTATCTCAGAAAGTTGCAGGTGTTCAGCACTGTTGTGCATTACAAATAAGCAAAATACTCTGTCTCAGCATTGCTATCTCAGCACTGTTGTTTCAGCAATTCTATCTCAGCACTGCTGTGCATAAAGCTTCATTCATGTGAGCTCGTGCTGCTGCACATTCTTTCTCAGAAAACACAAAAATTACATTTTAGCACTGTTGTGCTGTATTGCAGAAGATACTCTGTTATTTTCTAAACTAAAACCAGAACTGTTGTTCTTTTCTCTCTATTTCAAACCGAACTGTTGTTCATTGTATTTATAAGAAAATAAATATCTGAGTTTAAACAATAAACTAATCAAAATATCTACCAACGCTTATCTGCGTATTAATTACAGCAAGCGGTGATGACTTTCTCAGTGGAAACAAATCGGCGGTTGCAGGGGAAATAAATTTTGTGAGTTTAATGCACATTAATGTGCAAAATATCAGTGGAGACTTTACTACTTCGAACAGGCTGAAATATATGATTTCTGTCTAGCTGTTCTGTGTTGGAGTTGGAATTAAATTCCAACAGATAATGGTTGACCTATTCAGGCATGACCCGACACATAGCATTTTTGGTGGTATTTAAATTCGTCGGTTAATGTACGTCCTTCACCACTATAGTTTACGGAAAAATCGATTGAATTAATTACAAGCAGATTTGTTTGCATGGTCCAAGATTTAGATTTAACGTCCATTTGTACACCAGTTCCATCGGCATGGTCTTCTCCCCATACCTGAATCTCGGGATTGCAGATGTGAAGACATTTGGCTTAAGGACCACTGCGCGATACCCTACCTTGAATCCGATGGTCGTGGTGAAAAGGGACAATTGTGTAACTACCTCGGCCTCTTTGAGTTTGCTTAGGGTTTCATTATTGTGATGGGTGGTGCTCTGCCATCGCTCTACAAATCTCATCGCAGACTCAGGGGTTTATCCGGCAGGTGGTTCTTCTCTTCAGCTTTGTTTGCACCTCTACTTTGCCCTTTGTTCTTATGTTAATACCAGTCGCTTATAATATACTAAACCCTCGACTTCCTCTTGAAGGTGCAGGTGATTCCCATTGTTGTTGGGGTTGCGGCCATGATTTCCAAATTGAAGGGGGTTAGCCCTCCTAAAGTTCCTCTTCCACACGGTGAATTTCAGAATTCAGAGATGGGTTATGCATGGGACCTATGGGTTACGCATGAGACCTATTTACCGTAGTATGGATTATGGAAGTTTTGAGCATAGAAGTAGAGCTTTGGAGCATCCTCCCTAGGCGGCGTTTTTCTACATTTACACCACCAAGTTAGCGTTCTTCTACATTTACACCACCAAGGTAAGGGTTTGATATGTCTATTTTTTTTTTAAATTCATATTGCAATGTTGGTTGTACAATCCAATGACTATTATGTTGGTCAGAGCGGGCCGAGATTCCTCCTGCAAATCTCAGGTAACCACTTGCTCTCCCTTCCGTATCTACTGGAGTATTTTCATTTAGCACCGCGATGACTAAATCAATTATTGATATGTGTTGTGCCATACCCCTTGCCTAACACTGCGCTTTCTTCCAAGTTTTACTCTACTCTCCTCTACTAATGAATGTTCGAAGCCAGGTCACCGGTCTCTTCTTTTTATGGCCATAAGCTGGTCTTTCATGGGTTTTGCTATTATTACCTTTAAGGGTTTGAATAGCCCAAAACTGGGCAGGTGAGGCTTAGCTGGTGGCGAGTTGTGAAATGACCTAATGTGCATTTATCTTTGCTCACTCTTAAATTGATACGACTTCCAACCAGGAGTCCTTTTTCTAAACATGCTTTCTATTAATTTTGTAGAGCGTAACTCTGCAACGGCTATATGGCTATTTCTATTGGATTTCTGATAAAATAGAAACAATATTCTCTGTGTCCGCTAGCAATTATGAACAAAACAATTATGAACAAAACATATAAGACTGGTGTGGATCACTTGCTCCTTCAATCTATATATTTCATGTTATGACACATATGGCTAACCATTGTTTTCTGGTTGTGTCCAAATAACTAAATAGTCATATAAAGGAAGGGCATTTTAAATGTTTATCTCCTGCTCTTTCTTTCCATTCTTATGACTTGCGGTGATTACGATTAGTTAATAAGTTAATAATTCTTACCGTTCACAATTACCAAGAGGTAATATAAAGACAATAACATTAGGAAGATTACTTACTCTTCTTTCTAATATTTCTTACTGTTCACAATTATTAGAATGTAATATAAAGAAGATGCATTGGAAGATTATTTATTGTTCTTTTTTTCTATTCTTATACCTTACAATGAACACAGTAACTAATATTTCTTACTATTCAAAATTATCAGTAATTAATATATAAGAAAAGAACATTAGGAAGATTGGATTTAAGAGATCTGTGGTTAGTATTTTTCGAATTTGTTACCGGAGAACACACAGTATGATCGTTTTTATGCCATACTGTGTGTTCTTCGGTAACAAATTCGAAAAATACTAACCACAGATCTCTTAAATCATACTGTGTGTTCTCCGGTAACAAATTAGGAAGATTGTTTACGGTTCTTTCTTTCCTTTCATGTATCTTACAATGAACACCATAGCTAATATTTCTTACTATTCATAATTACCGTAAAGTAATATAAAGAAAAGACGTTTGAAGATTATTCATTGTTATTTATTTCCATTCATATATCTTACAATGGACACGGTAGCTAATATTTCATTCTATTTATAATTGACCAAAAAAAATCTAAGTTATGCACTTATGCTTAAACACCTATGTACTAATAGAAGGCCAGAAATTCATAGATGAAGCCTTTACACCCTTCCAACGATAATTTGGCTATTACGTCCAATATTCTCCCCCCAAGCTCTTCAATTCTTTCAAAACATATTCTAACGCAATAATTGCTTTGTCTGGACCTCAAGACCCCAAGCCTAGCCTACAAATACTTTCCCTCCACCAAGGAAGATATTCGAGAGCTTTTCCGATTGAATCTTTGTTCAGCTCAAGGAATCCTTCTTCTTTTTCCCAACCCCTCTTTCCTCTCCTTTCCTCCCTTTCCGTGGAGGAAGAGGAGATTAGGGAATAGTTTCCTTAACTGATAATTGTCCCGTGAAAATGAGAGTTACTGAGGTTTACCTATAATTCCTCAATTCTTCCATAAAAACGGTGTAAATTTTCTTAAACACTTAATTACTACTTATTATTAATCATAACACAATAACTAATTGTCACTAGTTTAGTGATTTATAATAGCAAAAATGTTCAAAAGTAAATCTTAAGTCTAAGGATGTCACAACTTCCCCCCTTAGTGGAACATAGTCCCAATGTTCATTCCTCCATCTTTTCCTGAAATAATCTAGGATATGCCTCGTGCATAAAATATGTATCTTCCTAAGTGGCTTCTTTCTCGCTGAATTGCTTCTATTGCACCTTAACCTAGATGATATCTCACCTCCGCAACATTACTTCTCTCTCATCGAGTATGCCCAGGGGCTTGACCAGAAAATCCCCTTTCAGTTCAACCTGCCACAAGTACCATTGTCATATAACCGATACACATATAAACAATTGTGTATATATACACATACATAGATATATATATATATATATATATATATATTATATATATATATATATATATATATATATATATATATATATATATATATTATATATATATATATATATATATCTATATTATATTATATATATATATATATATATACATATTATATGATTTGTTATATGTGAAGCTCTTGCCAATTTATGATGTGACTGGGATCATATAATGCTTCTTTAAAGAGAAACATGAAACATTGTGAACTCGAATGTGACTGGGTAGTGCGAGTCGATATGCAACTAGTTCTACTCTATCTAAAATTTGGAAAGGCCCACAGAACTGGGGAGCCAACTTGGCCCATTTTCACCATATGAGAGTACTTCTTTTTGGTTTAATTCACACATACAAATGATCCCCTACCAGAAATTCCTGATAGATTCTTTTTCTATCAGCATAAGATTTTTTGCCTATCCTGAGCGGCTTTCAGATTTTGCCAAACATTTTCACTGTTCTCTCCATTTCCTCTAGTATGTCTGATGCTAATATCATTTTATTTTCATGACTGTTATAGTTTGCAGGGATGGTACGCTTTCTCCAATAAAGTACTTCAAAAGGACTCATTTTCAGTGACCTGTGACAACCATTGTTGTAAAAAAATTCTACCAAATGTAGGTAATCTTCCCATTTTCTAGGTTTTTGCATTACGTACATGAATTTCATGTCCTCTACCTCATGATTAACTCTTTCAGTTTGTCCATCAGTCTAAGGGTGATAAGCAGTTTTTAAATGAATTTTCGTGCCCAACCCTGTAAATAATTCTTTCCAAAAAGTAGAGGTAAATTAAACATCCCGATTAGAGATTATGACCTGAGGCATCCCATGTATCCTAAAGACCTCTTTCATGAATATATCTGCTATTTGATTTGTTTGGTATGTGGATTTAACCAACTTGAAATGAGCGGTCTTGCTCAGTTTGTCTACCACAACCATAATTGATTCATTTTGTCTTTTAGATTAGGGTAGACCTATTACATAATCTAAGGTTATGGTATTCCATTTCCATTCAGGAATGGATAAGGGATGCAATAACCCAGCAGGGTGTTGATGCTTTGCTTTAACTTGTCGGCGTTCTAAGTATCTAGCCAAATATTCTGCAATATCCCTCCTCATACTAGGCCAATAGTAACTTTTCTTAATGGCAAATAAAAACTTCTGATAACCAAGGTGTGTAGCATTAAGGACTTATGTGAAACTCATCTAATATAATTTGTTTTATTGACAATTGATGGGGAACATAAATAAAATTTCTGAACATCAACAAATTCTCAAGATTAATATTGTACCCTTTTTTCTCCGCGGCGCTTTGTGCCAATTTAACTTGTAGCCAAAGATAATCATATTCTGGATCATTTTTTGTTGCTTCCTTTATTTGCTCAACAAAATTGAATTCTTCTTGACTAAATGAAATTTGATAGACATAATGCATCTGCCACTCTATTTTCTTTTCCAATTAAATGTTTGATTTCAAACTCAAACTGGCTTAAAAGTGCAGTCCATTGAGCTTAACGCACTTTCAAGGTAGGTTGGTTGAAGAAATTCGTTATGCTGTTGTGGTCGGTCTGAGTAAAAACCTCTTTCCCAACAAATAGTGTCACCACACTTTCAAGGCATGAACTACAACAATCAATTCTAAATCATAAGCGGAATATTTATGTTCATGCTCCTTTAACTTACAGGATTCATAAGCAACTACTTTATTGTTTTTCATTAGAACTCTGCCCACACCTTCTTTGTATGTGTTCATATATAGTATAAAATCCTCCTCAGGATCTGTAGTTTTCAAAACTGGTGCGGTGGTGAGAAAACGCTTCAATTTCTCAAAACTTTCTTGACAATCGCTAATCCATTTAAAAATTGTTCCCTTTTTTTGCAGGGAAGTAATTGGATAAGAAACCTTATAAAATTCCCTTATGAATTGCTTATAGTAACTAGCAAGGCCCATAAAAGGGCATATATCTACCACATTTTCTGGAACCAACCAGTCCATTATGGTCTTGATTTTCTCTGGATCCATTGCTATGCCTTCAGGGGAAATAATATGTCCTAGATACTGGATCTAATCCTTAAAGAAGTCACATTTGCTCAATTTGGCGTATAGCTGGTTCTCTCTTAAGGTTTGTAACACTAACTGAAGGTTCTCCTTATGTTCCTCTATACTCCTGGAATATACCAAGATTTCATCAATAAAAATAAGAACAAACTTGTCAAGGAAGGGGTGGAAAATTCCATTCATCATACTCATGAATTTTGCTAGGGATTTTGTGAGTCTAAATGGTAAAACTACAAACTCATAATGACCATAACGAGTTCTGAATGTAGTTTTATATATGTCTTCATCTTTAATTTGGATTTGATGATATCGTGATCGTAAATCAATTTTTGAAAACACTACTACACCCTTAACATGATAAAAAAAGGTCATCAATTCTGGGTAAAGGGTATTTATTCTTAATTGTCAACTTGTTTAACTGTTTGAAGTCTATGCATAACCGCAAGGTACCATCATTTTTTTTACGAATAAAACTGGGGCTCCCCAAGGGGATACATTGGGCTGAATATAACATTTATTCAATAGCTCTTGAAGTTGCATATTTAATTTTGTTAACTTAGGGACACTCATTTTGTAAGAGGCTTTGGATACTGGAGCAACCGAAGGGACCAATTCTATGGTAAAATCAAGTTTCCTCTTAGGTGGTAACCCAGGGATGTCTTCTAGAAAGACATCTTTAAATTCCTACACTATTGGTATTTTCCCCAAAGTAGACAATTTATCGTTAGAGATTGTGTACCCCACTTGAACCACATATATTTGACAGCCTTTATGCATAAAACATGCTAGTTGATGGGTTGTAATGGGACGTAACATAACTTTCCTTCTCACACCTTGAATCTCTATTCTGGTGCCATCGCTGGACAATAAATTAATGGTATTATCTTTACAATTTACGAAGGTGCACTTATGTTATAGCTAGTCCATTCCTATTAGAACATCATAGGATCCTAATCAATTCCATAATCTTCTATTTTTGCACTAACTCTTATTTTCGCTCTTATGGCTAGTTGAACTAGCCATGGGTTTCGAAACGTTATACTTTTTAATTGGCACAAATCAATTGTCCTTGGGCTGACATAGCTCAAGCTTTCACTCAAATATATTAAAATGGAAACAGGTTGATTGGATATTTTACTTTCGAGTTCGACCATAGAGGGTTGATATTCTGCCTGGCAGTCTTATAGTGTTGTATTAATCCAAGGTATGTTCTACGCCACATCACCAACAGTAGAAGCTTATTGAGAATTTATAATTGGTTCTTCTCTCCCTCTATGAGGGAAATTTTTGTAATAACGAGGCTCCCCACAACCCCAGCATTGCAAAGGAGGTTTAGGAATCTAACTAGATTCCAACTTGCTTGATGCTTCACTTTGTTTTTCTTCGTTCTAAGGCCTATACCTCTGCTAACTCCAGTTCGTAACTCCATTTGATCCCTTCTGTCCTGCATATTTTGGTACCAACATGTTTCACATTTTTATTGACTATAAAAAATTTCTGTCCTTTCTTACTTGGTCAATTTTTATTACCTTTGCTTTTCTACTTCATTTGATGATAACAGATCTGAGTCTTGTAAACTACTTCATCCATTGTTTTAGGGTTATCAAAATCCAATTTCTCTTTCGTGTAGATAGCTAAGACACTAATAAAGCGCTATAATTTAGCCTTCTGTTCACGGATATATGGAACATATCTCAAGAGCAAAGTGAACTTGACTATGAACTCATCCATAGTCTATTGTCCTAATTTTAGATCATGAAATTTTTTCGCTTTGTCATCATAAAACCGCTCAGTTAAATACATGTCCTTAAAATGCTTCTTGAATTGCTCCCACATGACTTCCTACTCGTTGATTTCTTTGATTGTTTTGGTTTTCTCCCACCACAGGGTGGACTTTCCCTGCAATTGGTAAATTGCTAACGTTGCTTTCAAATTGTCATCATATTTGTATATATGAAAGTATTTATTCATATTGATTAGCCAAGCCTCTGCCACTTCTTTAGCCTCTCCATTATATACTGGAGGTTTGATCTTTATGAACTCCCCTTGGAGCTCAATTTTCTGCCTTTTTGTACTCTTCTTACCGGAGACATTATCAGATTCTCCTTCGTTACTAGTTCATCCTCCTTCAAAATCCATGCGTTCCTCCAGTTGTTTATGGGACTCGATTCCATTTTATTCACCCTTACTGGGATTTGGATTTCTTTGATTCTTCCTATTCGATAAGTGTTTCATGATATTTTCTTGCTCCACACATAATCTTTCATTATCAGCTCGCAAACTCTGCATCTCTGCTCGAAGTCGTTGAATTGTTTCTAGTAATACAATATTTGTGTTCTGATTTGCTTCGTCCAACTGTACCCACACCTCTGGGTTTTGGCCTGAAGTACCTCTAAAGAGGGCAAATCCCACTCCTTATCTCATCTTGTGCCCGCTTCCTCTCTCTGTGTACCATAATTTTTTTTTATTCAATGCTTAACCAGTTAGGCCTCAGTGTAATAACCTGAGGGCTCTCATACCATTTGTTAGGTAATTTACGCACACTAAATGCTACCAAGCAATGACCATACACTAGAAAAAAGGGTTGCAACTCCAGATTATATTACCAACTTGAATATTATCCTAAGCAACCATTAAAATACCCGCTTTTATTCATTACTCCAACAATGATTTAATTACGTTAAGATTTCTCTGGGTAATGGTTGACCTGTTCAAGCATGACCCCACACATAGCATTTTAGGTGGTATTTAAATTCCTCGGTTAATGTAGGTCCTTCACCACTATATTTTACAAAAAAAAATCGATTTAATTAATTACAAGGAAAATTGTTTACATGGTCCAAGATTTATATTTAACATCCATTTGTACACCAGTCCCATCGGCATTATCTTCTTCCCATACCTGAATCTCAGAATTTCATATTCGAGGACATTTGGCTTAATGACCACCGTGCGATCTGCTACCTTGAATCCGACATCATAGTAAAAATGAATAGTTGTGCAACTACTCTAGCCTCTACGAGTTCACATAAGGTTTCATTATCGCGATGGGTTGTGCTCTGCCATCACTCTGCAACTCTCATGGCAGACTCGGGGGTTTATCTAGCAGGTGGTTATTCTCTTCAGTTTTGTATGCACCTCTATCTTCCCCTTGTTCTTAGTTTAATACCAGTCTCTTACAGTATACTAAACCCTTGACTTCCTCCTAGAGGTGCAAGTGATTCTCGTTGCTGCCTGGATTGTGGGCATCATTCCCGAATTGAAGGGGGTTAGCCCTCCTAAAGTTCATCTTCCACACGGTGAATTTCAGAATTCAAATATGGGTTACGCATGGGACCTATTTGCCACAATAGGGATTATGGAAGTTCTGAGTGTAGAAGTAGAGCTCTGGAGCATCCTCCTAGGGAGCATTCTTCTACATTTATACCACCGAGGTAAGGGTTTGATATGTTTTTTTTTTAATTCATATTTTAATGCTGGTTGTGCAATCCAACGACTATTATGATGTTGTTCTATAGGTTTTCACTTTCTAGAGCGGCCCAAGATTCCTCCTACAAATCTGAGGTAACCTCTCGCTCTACCTTCCCTATCTGCTAAAGTATTTTCCTTAAGAACCATGATGACTAAATCAATTACTGATATTATTGTAGGTAAGGGTCATCACAACCTTTTCTTTTGGCTTTTCTTTTGTGTCGTGCCATAACCCTGCCAGACACTGCACTTTCTTCCAGGTTTTACTTGACTCTGCTCTGCTATTGAATTTTCGAAGTGAGATCATCGGTTTCTTTTTTTGAACAGCCATAAGATGGTCTTTCTAGGGTTCTGTTTTTATTACCTTTAGGGGCTTGAATAGCCCATAACATGGATATTTTCGAAGTGAGATCATCGGTTTCTTTTTTTGAACAGCCATAAGATGGTCTTTCTAGGGTTCTGTTTTTATTACCTGTAGGGCTTGAATAGCCCATAACATGGTTCATTATCGCTGTCCACATTCACTCTATAAAGGTTGACTATACCACCATATTGACTATTATTAAATATGCTAAACATAGGGTTGACCAATTTTGATTGTGGTCAACTATTTAAACATTATATTATATATATATTATATATATATTATATAATTATATTAAATTATCATATGAACTTATCATATATTATTAATATATAAATAACTATATATAGTTTATTCCCCAAAGGGGGTGAGGTCCTTGCAACACGTGGAGGAGGACCCTCATGTGTGAATATAGGTCGAGTGTGGGCGAGGATCAGTCCTTCCGGTCCCTTCATGAAAGCACATGTAATGGGAGGAGTAATAACAGCAGGTTAGAAACTCATGAGAGTATTAACATCATGTTGGAGTTTGGGCGTAGCAAATGGTTAGGGCATGGGAAGTTGAGGGAGCCCAACATTCGTATCCTTGCTCTGGTCTGGTGCTGCACCTTGTGGTGGCCTCCAAGGAGAAAATGAAAGCGTCCGAGGAGGTTATTTTGTAGGAGTGGTCTGTGTGTGCTCATGCTAGGAATTTGCTAGAGTAGTGTGTCAAGTTGGACCCTATTACAAAGCCTTTTTATTACTGTCTATGTGTGTAAGGATGGGAAGCTAGCAGGATGAGACCTCTTCCATTCCATTTCCTCTTATTTTATGCTAAGAATTTTTTCTCAGGCTAGAAGCAGAAGTTGGAACTAACAATATAGGAAACTCCAAGGGTGGTGCCGGAAATCTAGTTTCAATGTCCAATTTCGTGACCTCTGGCATGGGCACAACGGTATTTGGAAGATTGGTGGGTGCTCTCTGTGAGGTGAATTTAGAGGCTAGTCATCCCCCTAGGGGGATGACTAGCCTCAGGCGTCAGCTAATTTTTCTTCGTCTTTCTTTCAATTTTCTGTGCTGGTGTGGTGGGCAACAATATTTGGTTTCTCTGATGGTGGTGGTCTTTATTAGGTAGTGGGTGTTGGTATTGTATTTCTCTCATGTGGTGGGTGGTGGCATTTGGTTCCTCTAACGGTGGAGTTTGGTTTCTCTGGTGGGGTTTCTGGCATGTGGATTTTGAACATGATGGTTTGCCATATCTGCAAATTATGAAACCTCATGTGTGGAGTGGGCATTCCCTTTCCCCAACAACCCTTGGCCCTGCAAGTCTGGTGAACTTGTCAATTGCCACTGGGGCTCCCTGCCGAGGTGGCAATATTGCTAGACGTGCACAACTGGCTTGTGTGGGACCACATGGAGGTTGTGGAGGGGGTAAGCAAGGTGCAAATAGGGGTGGTGGTACGTAGGTTCAAAATCTAAGTTGTTGAGGTGGAGGAATCTCGGGTGGCAAGGGGAATCGTGGGTCTAGTTGAGACAAAGAAAATGAAGGGCAGGGTATCCAGCATTGCTGCTTGGAGAACTGTCGAAAACTTATCAATAGTATGATGGAAAGAGTAGACACATCTGAGAGAGTCCACCGTGAGGAGCATGCAGAGTAAATGGCAATGTTGGACCGAATGCACTATACGTGCTAGGTCTGGTTGAGACTGGTGGTGGTTTGGCACGACCAAAATCAACTAACCAAGAAAGTAGAAAAGCTGGAGACTAGGTTGGCGCACTTTGTATGGCACGTTCAGTATGACTTTCATCCTCCATCTCCTCCAGGAACAACCTCGGAGAACCCGACCTCCATCACATAGAATGACTAGTATGCTCTCTAGTGTTTTTTTATGTTTTATCTGTATTTTGGTGCCTCTAGCCCTACTATTTATGGACAATGCCCCTGGTTTCCCATTTGTGTTTTTGCCATCTGATGCAAATTTTGGTCAACAAACCCGTTTGAGGTAAGACCACTTGTTTTTGAAACCACCGAATGTACTCCTTTTTTCCTATATGAATAGAACATTCACTTAAAATACCTATATATAATTAATTAACTATCATCATTATTTTTATTACTATTATCATCATTATAATAACTTGGTTTGGTCAACAAACACGTTTGAGGTAAGACCACCTGTTTTCGAAACCACCAAATGTACTCCTTTTTTCCTATATGAATAGAACATTCACTTAAAATACCTATATATAATTAATTAACCATCATCATATTTTTATTATTATTATTATAACTCTATACTGAAAATCTGTATATTATAAATTAATATTATATTAAATATTGATGTTTTAATTAATTATTTACTCATATTATATTGAATTAAATTATTTTAAATTATAGGTATATCTAAATAAAATTATATATAATTATAATTATATTACATCTAATATTATAAACCAAAAATTTTAAACACTATATTATTAAATCATAATATGAATTTTATTAGTATAAAATCTATATATTAATCTATAATTTTATAAATTAATATAAAACTATTTAATATTTAGTAATACATTTACTAATTATTTAATTTTAATAATTTAACAGCATTATTTATATTATTAATGTTACAATTTATTATAATATTAAATGTATTTGAGTAATTATAAACTTTAAAATTAATTCTAATATTAAAATTAAAACAACCACATTTACCCATTAAAACGATAAAAATACTATGACAGCACTTGGTTTAAATTCATTACGTTTTCATTAATGAAGTATGATGGTGATGTGTAAATATGTTTGTGTACAGTGGATTTGACATGTGTCCTCTCAAAATAAAAATAAAATATTCTTTAAATGAAAAATTAAGGTCAGCTATATTAAAAAACAAAAATGAATATGTTATACATGTTTAGATAATTTTCCATATGACATAATATAATTTCATGTAGCATTTAAAAATACAATTTAAATAATGAAAAATTACACGCTACCTTTTGCAGATTTCACCTTACAAAAATTTGATCTCTTTAAACTCATGTTAAATACAGAGTTAAATGAATCTAAGCTAATTTAATCAATAAAATATGCAAAACTTTGATATTGGGCACTATGTGTAAGTCCTCCATTAATATTTTTCCAAAACTAATCATAGAAATAATTTATCTAATTAATTCAAACATTTTAACTGGGAAAATCCCGCAATTAATTCAAACAGTTTAACTGGAAAAGTCCCGCAACCCATGAATTCGCATCATGTAACTGCACGTCTATTGTTGTGGCTATTTAGCACAAAGTCTTGCACCCCGCGCTTATGATGTCACTCAATCCTAACGATCCTTCGCTGGTTTATCAGATGATCTACTTGCTCGTACAATTAAAATCAAATTTTCTCATCAACTATTCAACAGTAAATCAAAATATCAAAATAATAAACAATAAATCAAAATGTTATCACTCACCAATTCGTAAAAATATAACGACTAACGAACCATTAAAATCAAAACATGATAGATGTTTTCAAGGAAAAACTAACAAAATTATACAGTTAATGGATTACAAAATAAAACACTTGAAAAGCCACCTTATTTTGCATTTAGAGATGAATTTAGTGAGAGGCAGGGTCGTGAAGCCAAGTTCATTCCAGATTACCACCCGAGTTTCGAATTTCGAGGCAGCATAACCTATCCCGAGCAAGTTCAAGTTTAAGCTTCCTTGCCCTAGGAAGCGCAAGCCCCTCCGGGTCCTTGCTTTCCTATTTCTTCTCTGGCGGCTTCTCACCTTTTAATGGACCAGAAACTTGACGAAGAAAAGGCGGGTGTTGGTCGTAAATGGAATGAAAAATCATTAAAGTATCAAATTACAATAAAAAAACCCTATCGGCTTCAACATATGAAAGAATTTCTTTTTGAAGTATATTGACAATCTCTTTTTTTTTTAAATCTACACATTTTGAATGAAATTATTTCGGTGTCGTGTCGTTCAAATCTGAATGCGCATTTGAACTTAGTGACTATGGTTGAAAACAGAGTACGATATGTAAATACGGTACCATGACTCTGATGCTTCCTAGTACGGTCAAATTGCAGCTAGGCCAACCAATTTTTATTCCACATTTTTTTTATACATATATATGAAAGGTACGGTACGATATGTAAATGTATTAATATGGTACCATCTCCATTATACAGTCAAATTGCTAGTAGGTCAACTAATTATTATTCCATTTATATTTTTACGTTATATACCAATGCCAAAGTCAGTCTGAGATCTTGGAGAATGTCCATCTCCCAACATGTGCCAACCCCAAAGTGAGATCTATACGAATGTCAATATCGAGATAAAAGCTCAAACTATATCATGTTATCGTATGCGGAAGAAAATGTCAAAGCCATTTGAAGCATACGCTCCCAGTACTGCTCATTTGAACGGTTTGTGTGCAGCTCAGTGTTTGAAAGCATTCCCGTTGCAAGTCAATGTCAAACTATCGCTACTACAATTCAACGTTTGTGAGTCAACAACGTTGGTCAGACAATGTCGCTCTCGCTGAAAGTCAATATTTGAAAGTTTTATCATTGTGTTTGACGCCAAGTTTATTGCATTATAGGTTCGCGCCGTTGTGTTTGAATGCCAGGTTTGTTGCAAGTTCCGGTCATGCTATGAAAAAGCAGCTAAATTTGCTTGCGATGACCCGAACCTGCAATCCGACTAAGGATGTCCTAAACGAAGAACAATTGGAACGATTCAAAGCAGTTCATTTCTCACACGATGTATTGCAAAGTTGACAACCTACACACTTTGGAACAATTCAAAGCAGACGATGTCCCCCGCATGAGATTACGCAAAGTTGAGAAACCACAGAAATTTGATTACCTGCATTTAACGTCACCCTTATGCTCGACAACTTCAAACAATTAAATAAAGGTTGTGTTTTAAAAGTTAGGCCGGGAGATTTGGTTTTCACATAGGTTGTGGTCTAATCCCATGCAAGACTAAATGGCCAAAGAGCTGCTCCAAACAACTTGAAAAAGAAATAAAAATTCTAAAAAATCTATAGGTTAAGCAAAACTTGGATGAAAGTTTCAAGGCTTTTAATTGGTTTGATTTCTCAACAATTGCTTGTTTGATAAGCTAGTCAACCCAAATATGCTTATTCACTCTCTTGTACCTCTCTTTGCACTGTGGTTGGCCTCCATTGTGTATATAATACACCGCCTTGCTATTGTATTGTATTTGCATCCTAATATGTTTCAACTTTAACGCTTGGAAATAATATTGAAGGGGGCTGAATCAGTATTAGTCAAATCAACAGTTTTTTTTGTACTCAAATATATATACGCCATTTCAATGAAGATAACTCTCGTGTACATGCAACTGTCGCAACTAGAGTATATCTATCGAACTTATGATTAAATTAATTCATTATATGTTGATCTTTAATCAGTGAATTAGTGCTTCATTAACCATATAAACAGTAACTCTGTGCAGTAATAACATACTAAACCATTACACATAAGAAACACACATGAACACCAAGATTTAAGGTGGAAACCCAATGTGGGACAATAACCACTTGGTGCTGTCTTCTTTTAGTATAAGAAAAATCTATTTGCAGACTCATACCAGTATGCAGTCACCCACCTGCAGAAGGCTACAACCTTCTTTCGTTCTCTAGATTCTATTGGAAGGGAGCTACAACTCCCTAGCTCTTGTACTAGTCGAACAGTTTACTAGTACGTAGGTGCCGACCTACAAAAAGTTCCAACCTTCACTCGTTTCTAGCTACTACTAGAAGGAAACTCCAACCCCCTTGCTCTTGTACTAGCTCATCCATTTACTAGTACGTAGGTGCTAACCTACATAAGGCTCTAACCTTCACTCGTTTTCCAACTCTACTGGAAGGGAGCTCCAACCCCCTCACTCTTGTATTGGCTGATATGTTTACGAGTACATAGGTGTCTGCCTACAGAAGGCTACGACCTTTTTTCTTCTTTGAGGAACCATGTTTCACAAATTTTCAAAGTGGATACTCATTGAATACAACACCACAATCTGAAGGCCTCGTTTCATCAAATTTTCATACTGCAAGTCAGAAATAATTATATTATTTGTGTATTAATGGAGAAATGGTTACATAGTTGTAATGTATCTCCTTAGTTTAGAATTAGTTCCTAGAATATAGGAGTCTGTTTACAACTTCCTGATCTCTTGTGATGTACTTAAATATGTATTTTCTGATTAATGAATATAGAGTGATCTCTCCTTTTGAGTGTAGTCTCCAGGAGTGTAGTCTCCAGGTGTAGTACTCATCTGTAAGCTACAACTCTCCTCCTTTTCAATTCTATGTATATTTTATCTCTGGACCCATCAGAAACTTTGATACTTAAACTGCATCAACGAACATTCAGTTAATCTAAACAATCAGATCATTGACACGAGAACACTTTGTTGAACCCAGAAACCTGCATCATCAGTCAGAACCAGATGTAACCTCAAAAACCATGCATCAGAATGTATATGCTACTTTACTCAAACCAGCGTGTGTGTATACGCTTCTTCATGTAATCAAACGTGCGTATACCTTCAAAACTACTGAAAACATTAAACTTCTTAATCAAGTTTGTACCAACCAACAATATACTGACCATCTATTGTTTATTTACAAAGCTTTACATAGGGAGCAATAGAAATCACCCTTCTCACTTATACAATGAGTCAATCAAATATCAAACTCCTTATTCATTCTGTTTTATATTCAGATCTAAGACGACTTCATTGAGAGACAACACTGAAACAATAGCATTGATCTAATAGATTAGTCATCATTAAACATCAAGTTTTTCTTTTGCATACACTACTTGGAAAAGTCGAACCAATGTGTATATGCACCTTCACCAAAGCAAAACAACGTACAAATCTGCAAACACTAACTTCATAACATCATTGCACTGCTGCACTTCAAACAAACCCAGATCACGATAGTTAAGGAATAAAACAAGTGTACATAATCAGATCTATCTCAACCAATATCAGATCATTCAATAATAAGTCATTTTATGTCTCATGAACCTGATCCAACATTGAATTCAAAGTGCTCAAAGTATTTCAGATCTAATCAAAAACATAGCCCCTACAACATAAAATATACTTCAGATAGAAGTATTCTTTAGAAACCCATACACTTGTACACTTGGCCATATGATCTTCTCCTCCTTATATAATTTTAGGCTCTTTGTTAATAACTTGGACTCAACCCACTTAGGACCAATACCCTGGACCAAATACCTAAGGTCAATACTTCAGACCAAATAACTCAGACCAATACCTTGCACCCAAAATACCGTGGACCAAATACCTCGAACCAAAACCTTAGTTTTCCAACATGTATGCTCTTTTCCTTCTGTGGTAGTGACCTTAGTTTTCCAACATGTATGCTCTTTTTCTTCTGTGGTAGTGCATGTATATGTATACACTCTTTTTTTTCTGTGAACAAGGGTGTATATGCTATTTTGACTAAGTGTAGCTGCCTATACTTCTTAAACTGCTTTACATCAACCTTTTCTTTTACCTTTTTTATTCTGATCAGTGGACCTTAGTTCCATTTTCCTATTCTTCTGTAGAAACTGAATATATATATTGCACTATGAGTTGCTTTTGGTAACCAAAAGCGAATTGACATGTGATTGATTTGTCATCAAGAACAACACTTGTATCATAATGCCAATATTACCATTGCTTCTGATCAATAATATTTAGTTTAAAAGGAGTTTTATTCTTGGTGCGATTTAGAGCTTTATTGCTTTGGCTCTAAAAGGAGATCATCCTACTACACTCTTCATTACATTACATCTTGATTCATTGATGTGGTGAGAGGTACCAGCACTAATATCATCAATATTCGAAATATTATTAAAGAAGACCGGCCATGGAGACGGGTAGCTGGTTTTTGTTCTTCTTTTGGGCTTCAGTCGCAGCAAAGAATCGAATGAAGGTGCAGTCGATGCAGGTAGAGTCCTGAAACAGAGTAATATTATAACAGCCCAAGTTGATATAAATCCATGTGCAAACTTTCTTCTGGTCCAATTGGAGAAGTAGGTCACAAATATATCAATTCCTTGGGCACTGTGAAGATGAAGACAAGTAATGCAGGGAATACGTTGAAGATTAACAAACTCTCCTCAGATCCAAGTGGAGGAGTAGGCCACAAATACATCTATTCCGAAGGGAAGGGTTCATGAAGCCATCAGTGGTACCGTTACAGAAGTTAATTGCTAGTGTGCCCTTCAACAAACTTTCATCAGGTCCTAGTGGCTGAGTAGGGCACAACAATAACAATTGATGACCCACGCGCTCAAAACAGAAAACTGAAATGCTGATCTATACAGTGAATAAAATGATCATGAAAAAGGTCCGACATGTGCTAAGTGTGGATGATCATGGATCAAAGTTAGCAGCGAACAGTAAATGTAAAGATTACTCAGAACGATAGAATTAGATATCATTTAGAAAATATAAAGTGTACATTGAATTTTACATCCCATGACGGGGTGATTATTAATAGATCAGACATTTCAATAATTAATTGAAACACTTTTTTCTAGTCGTACGATTCAAATCTGGTGGCTTAAAAAGATTGGATATCATCCCTTATGTTCTGAGAAGTGTTTTTTGGTTCCGGGGTTTGCTTTTCCTGCGAAGGTTGAAGTTTATTCATTTATTTTTCAATAATCCTTATTTTAGGTTAGGATTAACTTCAATGGTAAATGGGAGCATAATATGTCTATTTGAATAATGCTGATAGTAAATTCAATTATATTTTAATTTAAATTTATTAAATATTAAATTTTTTAATTTAAAAATATTTATAAATTTTATCATTAATTATTATAATTTTATAAATTATAATATTAATAATTAAACGTGTAATCAAGATAAGTAATAGTATAATGAGTAAAATAAATATGTTGACAAATCCTTGTAAATCTAAATGATAAGAAGTACAATTCTCCGACCTACCAAACTTAAAAATAAAAATAAAAAACGAGAATGACGACCATAAAAGAGAGACGCCAAATTTAAAACTGACAAAACTGACGAGAATAAAATATCATATACATCTCCTTTCTCTTGCAACAATAAAATTTCCTGGTGTCGTGTTCTACTCATATTTGTACAATAATTTACGCAATGCACAGATTTCAGTTCGAATCTTCGACAACATTCTGAATGATACTACAGTCACAAACTTTAGAATTTTAGAGATTTTATAACATATTTCGTAGCCAAGAAAAATCAACATAGATTTTGAGGGAGCATATTTCTATCTCACATCGAAATTTATTTTAAAGTTCAGAAATTTTGGTGAATATTACGAGTCACTAATATGTAGATTGTAAAAAAATTGGCCATATTTTTGTAAAAATATTCATGTTTATAATGATTTTGTATGGTCTCTATAAATTTTTGGTGATTTCTAAGGTAAAGTAATCTTATACTATAAAATTCGCACTAATCATATTATCAGAAAAATGGAAATTCATGAATCTTTTTTTCTTTGAAAAGGAATGGATAATTAGCCCACCTATGAATATTAGCCCCTAAAATTTTCCCTTTTTCAAATTATAAAAAAGGTAAACTAGCATTTGCATGGAGATTTGCAAAGGAACGCAGTGGGAAATATAGAAGATAATAATTGATACATTATTTTGTATGATATTTTGGGGTTGTAGGAAGTTCTATAAGTTGAATGATCACAATCTCTTGAATCATAAGAATAAGATGTTATTGTTCTAGGGCTTCCTTCCTCGACTATGCCAAGTGTGCGACTATGGAATCTCTTCATGTAATATGCTTTCATCAACCTATGATTGTCCTTGAACTGCAATGCTCTACTTCTATGCTTGGTTAAAGAGGAAAGGCTAAAAAATGCAGAATGAACCATGTAATTTCAGAGGGAAATAACCCTAACAAAAAATACTTTGAGTCAAACTGCTATGCAAATAACTATTTAAATATGAAACTTTAATAAAAAACAACCTAGTGAAACAAAATTGCTTATATTTAGTGATTTTCCCTTGAAGGATAAAAGCACCACTTGTAATGCTCAATCTCTTCAAACTAGTTGTAACATATGTCTTTGGCTTTAACAATAGCACTTAAAAAAATAACATTTACTAACCACTAGGTATTGAGTCATTAGTGAGGTCAATAGATTGTTACATTGTGCATTGGGGTTCCATTCTCAAAGTGGTCTGCCACACCTAATAAGCTTCTCATCTCAATGTGATATGACCCATATGCATACCTGAGTTTCAAAGAGGTGAGGCTAGGTCCAAGTCCTAGGAAAATATGGTGGAAAAACTACTTCATAACCTAGAATATAAGCCTAAGGATAAATGTGGTCTGCCTCACCTAATAAGCTTCTCATCTCAATGTGATATGACCCATCTGTATACGTGAGTTTCAAAGAGGTGAGGCTAGGTCCAAGTCCTAGGAAAATAGGGTGGGAAAGCTACCTTCCATACTTAGAAGAGAAGCATAAGGACAAATGTTCTTCTTGAAATATGTTTCTTGTAACACTGACTCGCATTAGAAATTAATAAATAGAAATGAACATTCCCTAACCCTAAGCCTAATCATAGGCCTAACCCCAAGCAAAAATAGTCCCCAAGTCTAGTAACCTCATAAGAAATAGTTAATCCTTCAACAACGCTAAACAAACTGTCATAATAAGAGTTAATCGGGGTTGTTGAAAAAATGAAAGGTTTATCCTGGAAATTGGTGACAATCGAGATTATGAAAATGACACGAAAATTCTTGATCGGATAGAGAACAATAGGGACGAATATTAAATATTTCCTTAGTTTAACAATTGTTGTGCAAACAATAATTACATAATAATCCTCTTAATGTGAGGGAAAAAGAAACCACTTAATTAATCTAGAAGAAAATGTTGTTGTGGCATGGGTTGTGTAGTATACATTCTATAGTTTAAAAATTGTTGTGTGAAGAATATTTACATAATAATCAACTCAATTTGGAAAACAAAGTCAGTTAGTTAATTTAGAAGCAAAGGTTGTTGTGGCATGGGCTGTGTAGTATACATGGATATATAAATTTAGTGTTGCTTACCAGAATCAGGGGGAAAATCCAGAATATCACGACGTGGAAGAGGCAAAGCGATTGTATCTTGTAATCCATTTTCTTATAGTTTTGGTAAATTCTTGTTTAGAACTGATTCTAGGTCGTTCTCTCCTTCTTCAGAGGAAGAAGCGTGCGAAGTCTCGAGAGTTTCCATGTTTTCCCGAATAAAACTGACCATTCACATGCCCATGCTCTGTCTATTTCAACGCATCTTTGTTCAGCTTCTTTCAGTGCTAGAATGCTTACCTGCCATAATGCTTCGTGGTTTTGCAGTCAGGTTCTACACAAACGCTAGTCTAAAAAGGAGAGGAGTTTAAATTTGAATTGTCTAAGGCACTCGAATAACGACAATATAAATATTGAATGCTCTTTGAGACATTATATTTGTTATGTGGATAGAATTTAGGTATATATTTTAATATTCATGAAATATGTTAGATCGATAAAGTATTGTGTAAGTTAAAGTTTTGCTAATTTTAAATGTGGTTATTTTGAATTTGACGTAATAGTATTTGAGATCCTTTATAGTCATTGTAATCCAATGGTGTAAAAAATGTTTCTGTCAATCCAACGATGTAAAATAATGTTTTTGTCAAATCCACTTCTAGGGGCACATTGGGCTCTCGCACTGAAGGAGTTCTGTCAACAAGTTCTGTCAACACATTGATTCACTATGTAATCAGCCATTAACGTGTAAACTAGTTTCCAGATCTCCCAGCAAATACAGACTAACCAGAACAGGCTTCTAGGGCGCGTGTTTCTGCCCTAAATATTTCCTTATTGCCTCTAAAATGTGGGTTTAGATCTTTGTTTATTTTTTAACAATTTTGTATTCTAGTGTTTCCTCAAGGAGTCTTTTCTGTCAGACTTGGGTACTCGGATGAAGAATCAGAGTATATTGACCTGCATGCTCTTGATCAGAATCCGCTGCATCCATTGTGGGTCGGCACCATAGCCTTTTGGATCTCTTGTTGCAGAAAAATCAAGAGAAGAAGAGCCAGCCAATTACAGTACCACTACTGCAGAAAGAGATCCAGACATGATAGCGGAGATGGTTCGACGGAAAATTCAACTGTAAACTATATTGAGTTTGCAGTGAGTTATTAACTTGCATTTTCTTAATAATGTTTTAAGATTTGACGTTGAATTTTGAATTGTTTCTGCTTTTCCAGAAGCATTGATAACAACACGAGGAGGTGAGAGATGGGCTATTTGTCGTGTGGAACTGGTAACCCCATCGATGATTGCTGGCATTATGATCTCAACTGGGATAGCCACAGAAAACACCTGGCAGACTGTGCGGTCAGATTCGGAAGAAATGTCCAAGGAGGCAAAAAAGAGAAGTATTACATGGTGACAGATAATAATGATTACGATGCGCTAAATCCTCAGCTGGGCACTCTACATTTTGTCGTCATTTAAACAGAGCCCCTGTGGATCATTTTCCAGAGAGACAGAACCGCCTTCAACGGAGGGAATGTCAATTGAAGGGATATTCAAAACGGAAATGAAATCATCAATAAGGGAAGAGTCTCACGGAAGAACATAGTCATAGTTCATGGCTAGGTTTTTGCGAAGGAGATTAAAATAAAACCCAAAGATCATGATCTGGGATCGATCAGGGCTTTCAGGCACATATGGAGTATTCGCTAGACAAACAAGCTGCTACCCAGATCTGAGGTTTTCACAAGTGTCGGGTGTGTTGGCGGCCTATGAATCTAGGGAGTGTCATGAGGTAAAATCCCATGCTAGCGGACGACGAATCTATGAACAGCGTTATGAGGTAAAACCTCATAATGGAATTCTTTGAGCGTAATAAATCCGGGAATATTAAAAGCACATTCGTATACATAATTCACTATCGTAGATTCATGATTTATTGAGTACTGAGTGGATTAAAAGATTGAAACTAAATAAATGTTTTCAAATAAGTTTATATATATAGATAATTATAATTTTTTTTTTTAATTTTATTTAAAGAAATCAATTAAATTTAAGAAAAAGTTTTCATTTTAGATATTATATATTTGATAAAATCATGTTTATGTATGTATTATTATTTTTCTTGAATAACAATGATGATTCAATCTGAGTTTGTGGATAGTAATGGATAATGACTATCCCATTGTTGGACTGCTCGCTTGACAAATAAGTTGTGATAGTTTTTTGAGTATCTAAAAATAAATGTTAAATAATAAATTATATATTTATGTAAATTTAAGTGATTAGTTTAAATATGAAAAAAAAATCATATTAAACTATTAAATAAGAACCATTAAAATGATATATATATATATATATATATATGATTAAATATTTCATAATGATCCTTATTGAAATTTTGATTTATTATCAATAATATTTTAAATACCAGGTACCAAGGGAGAAGTAAATATCTACATGTATAGATCTATTTAAGCACAAATCAAATTCCTTTATGTGCAAACATTTTTTAGAATACAAAATACAATGTGTAATTTTTCATTCTTTAAATTGTAATTTTTAATGAAAGTAGATAACTTAAACTTGTAGATCCAAAAAATCTTAGTATTAATATATATATATATATAGATATATATATATATAGTATAATATATATATATAACTAAAAGGGACCAAATTGTAAAATCAGATAACTTCAAATATTATAATCATAAAACTTATATTTTTCAATAGCTTATATACATAGTTGACATTAAAATATTGTGTGCAACATGTGCATCTAAACATTTTATCAATACAAATTAAAATAATTTTCGTTCTTAATGTATTTTAACAATGTATTAATATTAATTTTAGTATTAAAATATTGTATCAATAATCCACATTGAATATTTATTATATACAACATTTATAATATATATATATATATATATATATATATATATATAATATATAATATATATATATATAATTGTTGTGGACAAAAAATAGTTAAGATAACTCTTCAAATAGTGTATTTAAATTCAAAAAAATATTTTTGAAAGTATAAGGTTTAAACACCTTATCCACACATTTTTTAACTTCTAATTGTTTTACATAAAATTAGATTACGTCATACGAAACTAAATACACTTTCATAGAATATTCATTTTTATTTTTCATTACAACCAACATTGACATTCCATTTAGAGAATATTTTATTTTTATTTTAAGAAGGACATGTGTCAACTAGATAGAGTTAGACATCAAGCTCATACTGGACATTTTTTAACTTCTAATTGTTTTACATAAAATTAGATTACGTCATATGAAACTAAATACACTTTCATAGAATATTCATTTTTATTTTTCATTACAACCAACATTGACATTCCATTTAGAGAATATTTTATTTTTATTTTAAGAAGGACATGTGTCAACTAGATAGAGTTAGACATCAAGCTCATACTGGACATTAGAATGAACCTATCAACTCTATCAATAAAATAAATGAATATTTTATGTCTTTTTTACTTTCAAATACTTCTTATCTTTATAAATGATGTTGATATAAAATTATGTTTATTTATCTTTTTATCTTTTTAAGTGTGGCATGGCAACATCATATTGAACATAGAAAAAGCTACACATGTTGCTAATACATTTTTAGTAAAAGAAAAAATTCATATATTTTAAAATATTCTAATTTAGTATTAATATCTAAATGTTTTGTCTTATTTTTTAAATTAATTATATCAATAATATTTATTTAAAATAAAATAAAAAAATCCAAGTTTAATAATAATTACCACAACCACATTAGTAAATGTGGTTGATATATGCCAAAAATGTATAATTATCATTATTCCTACCCTAATTAATATTACCACTATTATTAATCAATAAAATTATAATATTATTTTTAATGTAAATTAAATTTAATAGAATTATTAATAATAATTCATTCATTCATTATTAATTAATTCACTATTTTAAGAAGAGTTTTCAGGAATTCAGATTATAATTCATTTGTGGATGCATTTGGAACCAACAAGAGTGGTTCATCGTCACAACAGGTTGAAGAGCTAGATCACCAACAAGTGTGGCTCACCCCCATGACAAGTTGAAGAACCAGATCATGGCCACATGTTAAATAGAGAGAGAAGATCATCCAATGGCTATATAGAGTAGGAAACGATTATATTTGCCTAGACATGACTAAGGGATAGGGATAGGGCCAAATCAGTTCGTTAATTTATAAGTTAGTTATCTTATATTTATTACCGTAATTGAATAAAAGTAATTTATTGTATTTAATTATATAGATAAATAAAAACTTGTAATATTAATAGTATATGAAATAATAAAAATTAATAAAGTACTACTACAAGTATGACTAATTTAGTTAGTTAATTAATGTAACATTTTCTCCAAATTAAAAGTAATTTATTGTATTTAATTATATAGATAAATAAAAACTTATAATATTAATAGTATATGAAATAATAAAAATTAATAAAGGATTATTAAAAGTACGACTAATTTAGTTAGTTAATTAATGTAACGATTTCTTCTAATTAAAATCACTAGGAAAATAGATTCAAGTCATTGAAGAATTATTGAGAAAGAATATAGTTGTTACTAATTAGTTAGTTAATTCACAATTAACATTATTTAATTATATTCAAAGGTGTAAATATTAATTCTATAACAATAGTATTTGAAATAATAAAATTAATAAAAGTTTATTAAAAGTGTATCTAATTTGGTTAGTTAAATAATTGAAAAAGTAACAATTTCTTCTAATTTCAACCAATAGGAAAATAGATTTAAGTCATTGAAGAATTATTGAGAAAGAAAATAGTTGTTACTAATTAGTTAGTTAATTCATAATTAATTTTATTTAATTAAATGTAGTGGGGTAAATTAGTCCCATCTTTGAAATACCTTCATTCATGTTTTGGTGTAAAGATCTTTATTTATTTATACATTATGTTAAATTAAAAAGATTTTTATTACTTCTTTTTAATACTTTCATCTATGTAATGGATTTTATTTATTAAGAATAATTTTAGATTAAAATGAATAACTAAATTACGGAAAAAACAAAGAGAAGAAAGGGAAAAAAGGAAAAGCAATCGAGAGGATGAGGGGGAAAGGACCACTCAAATGGTGGGAGCCAAGGCGAAAGGCTAGGAGCAGAGGACAGGGATCCAACACCTGCTTATTTTCCTAGCAGACGGGCCTTAGTAGTTGTTGAATCCCCGCCCTCTCCTCGTAGCCTCCCCTCACCACCCCCACCCCTTAATTGGTCTGAATGGACTTCCACGGTTAAAAAAACACTATACAAACATTTTTAAAAAAATGCTAGATTCCAACGACTTTTGCAAAGCAAATTTTACCCTCTGTAGACAACGCATGACAAATTTTTGAAAGAAGATACGTGGTTGTTGTTTCCATCATAAAAGCGGCAATATCAATTTGCAAAAGCCACATTCATATTTCTAGTTTACCGTTCTAGCTTAATGATTTAAAAAATATTATGAAGACATTCTAAAGCATTCTTTGTATGTTTATCATTTAAACATAGAGTATTAGGTTAAGTTGGTAAGGAACAAAAATACTTTCCCATTCCAATATATGAAAAAATAAGCACTTTCTCATCCGGAAGTATGGAAAAATAAGCACTAATTCAAATTCTTGGGCCTCGTCATATGAGGAAAACAACCCAAACAGAATCAACAACAATTCAATTATAATGTTCTCCACTGTTTGAAAAACAAGAAGTAAAAAGTAAGCACAGAGGAATGACTGTCTGCATTATCCCTATTGACATTTTCTGAGTAAAACGAAAAAAATGTGGTGAAAAAGCAACAAAGAAAAAAAGCCCGAAAGACAAGGGCTAGAAACGATATGTATTTCAAGGCACAAAAGGAGGATGATCCGACACGCAAATCATGTCATGTTCTATTTCTCTTATGCACTAGCTATTCATAACATGTTGTAAACCCTCCTTAGATAGGAGGTTTGCTATCGTGTTTTGTTCCCTCTAAATATGGCACATAGTAATAGAATTAAAATGTTGTTTAAGATTTAAGACTTCTTCTAACAAAGAAGTTAACATATAGTATTAACATTTTTACTCTCCATTAAACCATTTGATGACATTCTGAGACTCACCGAAAATCTGAACCGATCTTAATCCCAGGTGTATAAGCCAGCAAAGAAGTAGTTTTAAGGTTTGTCGTCCTGCATAATTGTTTGTTCATGCTCCTAGCCCCATCAAGGCTCTCAAGCTTTTATGTGAATTTAGGTGGATTACAATTCCTGCCCCACAGATGTTCCTATGATCAGAGGCCCCATCAAAGGAGGCCCAAGGAATATTGCCTCTAATATGTTCCTCCCTTTCCCCCTCACATTTTATTTAGGGATTGGTACTCGTATGCTTTCATAGATAGCTACACATTCAATCGCAATGTGTTCATAAGATGGGTTATGATCCTTGAAAATTCTCCTGTTCCAGGCCAACCATGTACCCCATGCTATTATTAGAGGTAAATTTCACATGTTTTCCTCCTTGGTGTCCATCCACCAGTTTTTCCACACCACCCTAATTATTTATCCATCCTATCTCTGAGTTTTCTTTCTCAGCCTCAAAGTCTCGAATCACACACCTCTGTTGAAGGGACACTTTAGGAAAAAAATGTTGGATTGATTCTTCTTCATTTCTGCACAAAGAACAAAATCCTAGTCCCATTCTAGTTCTCTTTTGGAGATTGTTGCATGTTGGAACATTATTCCTTAGTATACACTAGAAAAGCATTCTTGCTTTAGCTGAACATTTAGTTTCCATATACGTTTTGCCAACACTCTCAATTTGCCCATCCCTTCTTAGACATAAGATAGTTATAACCATACTTTAGGGAGTAACTGCCTGTAGGAGCATGAACCCATCATAGGGTATCTGGTTTGTTTCTAAGGCATACATTTGACATCTGAAGCTTCCCATGCCTTGTGCTACATTTCTGTCGCTTTTTGTGTTTTCGCTTGTAGGAGTATTGTTTGCTTGATTTCTTTGAACGCTTGATTTAGTTTACATATATAATAGCTTTTCCTAGCTCTATTTCGGTTTTCATTGCTTTGTCACTGCTATTGCATGCATGAAACTATTCTGCATGGACATTCGCCAAACCGGCAAACTGCCTCACCCACACGCATATTGATCTATTTGTTGAATCTTTCATTCACATTTTGCATGCACTGTCAATCGCTTATGGTATCACTTAATGTTGCCATGCATTCACTGACTTACTTGCTTTCGGTTGCCCGTCGGCGAGTCAGGCCAACCTTGGCCTGGGATCTGCCTTCAGCAAGGCTGCATTGCGCAATCTCGAAAACGAAGGCTCACCTTCCTCTCCAGATTTGTGCATCCCTGCCCGGCACTATCCTTTAGGACTGTTTTGCACATTTTTGGAGGATAGTGGTTGCTTGTCCCAAGAAATTGTGCAGATCTCTCCCTAGGCCAGCAGTCCTTCCCGGCTGGAATTGCACATTGCGCAATCCCAACAGTCAGCAACCAGAATGGATATGCATTTTCCAGTTCTAGTAGTCATCTAGTCTCCCAACATCCCAAACTATGCCTTGAGCAGTCTTGCCAGTTGGTCTCCCGAACTCTTGGTCGACATTGTGCAACCTTCATGATCATTCACCTAGGTATGTTGCAAGTCAGTTCTCATGTTCAATTTAGTTATCGACAAACAGATTGCTTTCTATGAATGTTGCCATGTCTCTAAGTATCGCAGGTGCTCATATGCCTCTCAACAGTATAGGTACAATGGTTTCCAGGAGAGCGAAGAAGACGACAATGTTCAGAGCATGCTTGGGGTTGTAGTTGGTCAAGTGTCAATGAGCTTGCCTACTCACGAAGACATCAAGATGTTCATAGACAAGGAAATTAAGCGATACTATCACAACAAAAAATGTCATGAACAATAGCTAAAGACAACATACCAAATGCAACAAATGCAAGAGGAGGGTTGTTGACAACACAGAGGCGGAACAAGGTTGCAAGCTCAGGTAGGTCCATTGATGATGAAAGCAACTTTGGAGACTCCAGCTATGGAGTCACGGCGTGACATGAAGATTGTGCGAAGGAAGAAGAGGTAACAAAGAAGGAGTTGCATGTGCTCAAGTAGCAACTCGATAAAAACATGAAGCTTTGCAAACAGACAAATGAGTTGCAGGATGATCAGAAACAGCAGTGGACACACGTGCATTCACGGATGAAACTGTGCCCAGACAAGTTAGAGATCCATCCCAATAGCTAACACGGAGTAGACATGGTGAGCAGATTGCTTGATCACATGCAAGGGATTTAGCAACATGCATGTCATTATGCGCACACATGCAATCCAACTCATTCAACACACTCACCAAGGTGAAAACGAGAAGCAAGTCCAACTAGAGTTGAATGGGTACTTCGGCAAGTTGATGTGCATGACCACCAACACACACTTGAAGATCAACATGCACACTATGCATCAATGTGTTTCCAACTCAGCCACACCCAAGAAGACCATGCACATGTTAGCAGACAAGTTGGATAAAGGGGCCGAGCCAGTGCACCGGTTGCAACGAAAGTAAGAGTTCGCATCACCAAGATGTCACCATGAGGTGCATTCACACCATCACAGACGAGCAAGCTTGGCACAAGCTCACCAACTTCATCATCACAAGCATGTCAAAGAGTTGGTCTCACCATAGAGGACCGAGTGTCAGTGATGTCTTTCAAGGCTTGCTCAAGCCATGTTGTCTCACATGAGTACATGTGCATTGTAATGCTAAGTCATGTCAAGTGTAATTCAAGTGTCAATAGTTGGATGCAACAGTCATAAAGTAGGTGAAGAGTCATGAGGGTAGTTGAACTATCACAAGGGGGAATGTCAAGGGTCATCCCACCCTTTGTTCCAAATAGTCCCTCATAACTCATTGTATAGGCTTTTGCTTAGCCAAGCTTCTACTAAGACTATTTTGAAGAAGGCTTGGACAATATTGTAACGCGCCTTGGCTTCTACACTGCATGGAGCTAGTACATCTCTTTGGAGGGGTAGGCAGATGTGGCTGTAACATTCCAATATTGGGGCTAGCAGGTTTACATGGATGTATTGTATGATTGTGACTTACACTTCTTTATATAATAAGAGCCAAAACAGTTTCATGCATATGTTGTTATTATAGTTGGACTACTCCGGTTTCTTTAATGATATGTGTTCTTTAACATATGTACTTGTGTATGAACTGATTCACATGCAATTATATGAATATTGTTCTTAATGTGGCATATGTTTTTAATGTTGTTACCATCCGTGTCGACTGCTCTGCCGGACATCAGACAGATATTTCACTTGAACCTTACTGTAAAAACTGTCCCACTTGTCTGGGATTGGTCCTTGAGTGTTGTACTTGTTATCTTACCTTTTATGATGTGACGGTCACGTCCAAGTGGACTATTCCACCGGAAGCTATGCATGTCCTTTATGTTGTGTGTTCCTAGTGGACTTGGGACTAATCCCTTTCAACCTGGAACTCACATTAACCTCCTTCCCCCTTCGAAGTGTTGGAGCCTCTCATACACCTTCCATGACTCACTGAATTAGTCACACCCTTACTACTGACAGAGTTATTCTACTTGCCTCAGTGTGACACCATTGTCAAGGCATTACCTTACAGCCAACTGCTGGGACTCCTATACCAAACGATCTGATGTCTAATTAGGATTTGTTACCAGGGAGATGACCTTGAAATGCTGGCAGGTCCATCACTGTTAACACATTTATACTTCTTCACTTAGATTGCTAAGAATTCCTATTTTAAAGTTATCAATCAAATTTCCAAGTTTAGCTTGACTTATTGATCTTAATGTTGATTAAATTACTCTTACCCTTCCTCTTGATATGTGTTTTCATGTTTCACAAATTTATTCAAATGATAATTGATATACATCACCTCTGCTCATGACATCAAGGAGATCAATCCACTCATCCCTAATTGTTCTAAGCAACATGATTTTTTTTGTGTGAGATCCTAAATGATGTAGTTTTTCAATCTTAACATTATACATGAATGTCTCTATTAGATCCTTTAGACTCTCATCTTCTTTCTTATTCATTCTAAATATTTCTTCTTTAAGATCATGACCTTTACATTTTTCTAGAAATATTTTTTGCATCTCACTCCATGATCTTATTGAAATAGTACCTAAACTCATGAACCCTTTAACAACTCTATCCTTCATTGTTGTCAGAAACAATCTCAATTTTTGGGTGCTTAGTAAGTAACCATCAGGCCTATAAAGGATTTCAAATTCAAAGAGAAAGGTTTCCAGATCCTCTGAGCTTAGACCATGAAATTATGGAAAACGGATGAAGGGATATTCTTCATGTGCACACTACCATTAGTATCTCGAATGTGAAATCCAAGAGTATCTTCCTCATTGTCATCATCTCCATCCATTTCTTCTACATTCTTTGCCATATCTTCTTCTTTTACCTGCAAAAGTGGATGGTGATGTGGTTGTTACTGCATCAAGTGATCAAATTGGGGCAGGGGGTGGGGGGGGGAAGAATTTGTGTTGGAGAAGTAATCTTTTTTTATAAGAATACTAACGCAATGCAATTACTCATTTTTGAAATGAAATATGCTTCATGAATTTTTTTTGTTTATGTAGAAAGTAAAAGAAATTAATCAAATAGGGAAGAATACAATGCATACTTTGTCACCTCCCCAGAAATGGAACCAAAAGGTGATGAGCCTCAGTATTGCAATAAGAATGTTGCAACTCCCAACGCTACCAACTCTAATTATCAATCGGGGGTTCGTACAAACTTAAGAGGCATCAGAACTATATGTGCATCATACAATGTGTCCTTCCTTTGATGTCATGATATATGGAGTGAATGTAAGGAAATAAAATTCTAAACTAATTTCATAAATGGAAATTGTACTTTGGAACAGAAATTAATGCTAAGAAAGAACAACAAATTGTAATTGAAATCGTAAGAGCATGAGTTCAAATAAATAAGCCTAATATAAATTGTAAAAAGGCATGTCCTAATTGGTTTTTATTCTTACTCAACCATTGATTTAGAGCCTAGGGGTCATAATTCAAACCTAAGGGACCAAAAACCAATCTTTTTGAGCAAATATGGGCAAGTATATACATGTTGGAAGAGTACTACAGGAAACTACAAGATGTTACAGATTTACTACAGGAAGTTATAATTCATCGAAAAACCAAGAAAATTAAATCCAAATTCGATGGGACATTTTTTCATTATTGAATAGAATTTATTAAGTCTCCATTCCAAGTGGAATCACTCAAAAATACCTTTGTTAACCCATGCTAAAAAATAGCAGAAAAATATTACTCTAAAGTCTAGAAATTCGAGAACTAGTGAGCTAGTAAATTTATCAAATTCATAACCTAATCAAGTGAAAATGCAACGAGGTAATTTTTTTATTAAATAGAATAGTTTTTTGATCTAGTTAAAGTGGAATCAAATCGATTGAATCGCGTTAGCATGTTTAAAAAATAGCAGAAATTTACTGTTATTTTCCACAAGGGACTTCCAGAAATCTAGATTTGGAAATAAGAAAAGTAATCCAAGTAGATCAATGATTACTATGAACTTCCAAAGTTGTTCCAATGATGACATGACTCTTGTGATCCTACAAAATAACTTACTTGAATCATTTAACCCAATCTTCAACAAGAAACCATTAATACTAAATGCAGAAATAGAAAAAACAAGAACAAGAGATGCATGTGAATAAGAAGTGAAAGTAAGAAAAGTAAATGATACAAAAGGGCTTTGAGGCTTCTGGGATGGCCAATCCCAATGAAACTCAAATTCATATGAAGGAGACCAATATTTAGAAGTTGATTAGTGCACCAATTTTCATTATTTCCATCAATACAATTACATCACTGTAAGAAATGAAAGTGGAGCTGCAAAAATATGAGTTTTCTCCACAAGAAGGCTAATAAAAATACACCCCTAGAGGTGAATTCGACTTGGTACTTACCAAATATGATTAGGAAGAATTCCCCATGAAAGGAGGAAGATTTCTCCACCAAAATCCCTTAATTAGTGGATCTGGTTCCCAATACTAGGAATTTGCATTAAATGAGAGGGAATACATTCCTAGATTTTCTTAATCATTGGAGATCCAGAATCTTTACAATTATTTTAGAATATATTTTTGATTTATTATTTAATATTGATCCTCCTATAGTAGGGAGAATGTCCCTAAATTATCTCTTCCTCAAAATCTTCATAATCTACCCAAGATTCCACAAAAATAAATAATATTAGGTACAAATATGCAATTATCCATAAACCTTCCTAATGAATGTATTAAAGTAAAAAATGCATTATCTTATGAAAAAAGAGAGGTTTGATGTGCTGAAGGATGGTCAGATAGGCCTTAATCTGTGTCTAATTTAGAGGCCCATTAATAGCCACTAAAAGAATCAAGCTACTCAGTACATCGTTCTTTTGATAAGAATTGTTGAAGGACATGTTGTTTTGTTTTCTATTGAAGTCCTATTGACTATTAGAAAGTTAATAAAGGTAGCATACATTCTTCTCCATAGGGTATTTGTATCCAAGAAGTAATTTCATTTTCAAATTGATCAGGTAGAAAAATAACCAACTTTTGAAGCTGAAATCCGTTCAAAATTGTCATTTCTCCACTCCTACAGGAAATAAAGGCATCGACAGTAGCTAGCCATGGTCTTCCTAAAACTATTGGGTGTCCTGGTTTAGTTTTTTTAGGAGAAATTACTACAAAATCTACTGGGTATTCCTAGGAAACCACAACTACTATCACATCTTTAAGGGCTCCAATAGGTTTAACAATAGATTTGTATGTCAGTTATAGCACAATAGGTGTGGGTCCTACCTGATTTAGTTGCACTAGGGTCATAGTATAAATGATCATTGCATTAATTGTTGCCCATAAATCCACTAGAGTGTTAGGCAGAAAAGTTACATTAATTCCTATAGTTACTTCTGGATTCCCTAGATATACATATTTTGGTGGCAATCCCGATGTCATTTTTAAAACTCGGTTAACTACCTTAGTTGTTTGGTTATTTTTTTCCTTCCTTATTGGTTTATTTATACAAAGATCCCTAGTAATCTTAGTGTAGATGGGTATATATTTAATATCCTGAAGTCTTCTAGGAGGATGGGAAGGTCCACTTGTTTCATCCATTCCTTTGAAATTGGCTTGTAATTGTTAGGAAAAATATTGGGAGTGGGGGGTGAATCTGTATTTACAAGTCAATAAATTTTTACATTTCATATTCAGATTTCTATACGCGACTTTAATGAATCGAACCTAGTCATGCACGCAACTATTCTTAAGAGAATGGGCATATATCTAGTGAACTTACAATTCAGTTAATCCATCATATGTTTGTCTTCATCTAGTGCAATAGTACTTTATTAAGCATTAGATAAAAGTTAACCATGTGTTGTAATAAATAAAAAATCACACATAAGAAACACACATGAACACCAAGATTTAAGGTGGAAACCCAATGCGGTAGAAAATCACCTGTTGTTGTTCTCTCCGTTTTCCTTTTAATATAAATAGTAAGTTTCCTACAATCTTGTACTGGTGCATACTCTTACCAGCATGCAAGCATCTACCTATAGAAGGCTAGAACCTTCTCTCATTCTCCATCTTCTACTGGAAGGGAGCTCCAACCCCCTGGATCTTGTACTCATTGATATGTTTACCAATGCGTAGGCACCAACCTACAGAAGCCTACCACCTTCGCTCTTTCTCCAAGGACCACGTTTCATAAATTTTCAGACTGGATACTCCGATACACAACAACATAATATGTAGGCCACATTTCATCACATTTTCATACTGTACCCATTAGTAACATTGAAGCTCAAATTCAATCACCACTACAATACATCCATCAAATACTATTACATCAAGCAATCACTGAAACCCAATCATCAATCTATGATATAACTAAAACCCAATCATCACTTTTAGAATCAACCAATCATTGAAACTTCTGACACAACTTAATCAAACAATCACTAAAACCTTTGACACAATTGGATCACATAATCATCAGTTTTTGATACAACTGAATCAACAATTCACTCAATTTCTTAATCAACCACAACTGAATCAATCAATTTACTGAAAACTCAATCAACTAACACTTAATCAAAATTCAACCAGTCAACTAGAGCAGATAGATTATTGTGAATAGTACACATATCTGAATCCAAAACACTACATCAACAACTAGAACCAACTGCAACCATAAAAATCATATTTCAGAATGTATACGCTACTTCAATGAAGCCAACCTGCATGTATACGCTACTTTCTATAACCCACCTTGTGTATACCTCTAAAGATACTGAATCATAAAATCATTGAACCAAAAAATGTAACAACCAATGACATTATGAAGATCTATTGTCATATTACAGAGTTCTAAACAAATAGCTGAAGATATCACCCCTCTTACTCAATCAATCAATCAACACAGACTCAATCTCCTTATACAATCAGTTTTACCTTCAAATATAATGAAGAAATCATTGACAAACAATAGTAAAACAACATCATTGATTAGATAGATCAATCATCTCTGGACAAAAATATTTTCTTCTGCATATGCTACTTGGAACTGCCTAAACAACGTGTATATGTGCCTACACCAAGGCGAACCAATGTATATATTTGCAAATAGTAACTTATAACTTCACAACTATTCTAGAATTCACATATACCCATATCATAGCATTTAAAGCAAAAAACATTTTTTAACACTTAGATCTATCCTATCCATTGCCAGATCACATAATGATAAGTCATTTCAGGTCTTAAGATATGTATCTGTCATTAGATCTCATCCATCATCAAACACTCAGGTGCATAGTTAGTTTAGATAAAGCAAAGCATCAATAACCCATAACATGCATATTTTGTTTTGATCTAACTCTTCATAAGATTTTCATTACTTTCAGTCTTAGCCCTTTCATCTTCTCCTCCTTATATACTTACAACCCTTTTTAATACCTCAAACCAAAACAACACTTAGAACCTATTGTATTCTTATACGGGATCAAGAAACCATTATTCTGGTCAGTATTTTGGGCTAATAACATGATATGGACCCTTGGTATTTTTTAACCTTAATTTTCCATCCCATACGTGCTTTTCATCTTGTGAAATTATGTGCATACGTCTATGCTCCTTTTGTTTTGTGTACCTGCTTGTATACACTACTTGGACTAAATGAAACATTGTATACAACTTAATAACACTTAAGACATTCTTTTTCTTCAATTGCTTGATTCTGATCTGATATCCTTTGCCCCATCATCATGTTCTTCTATGCCATTACTCTGTTACCTTTGAATACACTTGTTATAATGTGAGTTATCATTACTTTATCATTTATGAATTGATTCCTCTGAACGGCCCTACATTTTGTCACATCTGTAAACACGACTTCAATGCATTCTATCATATCCTGTTTATATCTTTATCAAGTAGTCCATTCATCAAATAGATTTTATAATAAGGACAACACTAACACAATATTCTTGTATCAAACATCATTCTGTCACATCTAATATTTCTATGTTCCATCATTCTGTCACATCTAATATTAATTAATAATTATTATTATTATAATACAAATAATCATAATTATATGAAACATATTTACTAATATATTTTTGTTCTAATTACCTTTAAATTGATCATGCCAATTTAAATATTGCAGAAAAGAGAAAATCCATCACGTTATCATATCCAGAAGAAAATGTCCAACCCAACTGAAGAATACGCTCCACGCTTCCACTCATGGTCATATGGACGTTTCGTGCAACTCAAGTCATTGCAACCATTGCCAGTGTCAAAGTACTGTGATTCAAAGTTGGTGAGCCAATTACGTTGCTCAGATATTGTTGCTCCATTTGAAAGTCAATATTTGAAAGTACTGTCATTCTGTTTGAGTGTCATGTTTATCGTATTGTAGATTCGTGTCGTCGTGTTTGAATGTCAAGTTTGTTGCAGCTTCGGGTCATCCTATAAATTTACTTCGGGTCCCTGTGATGATCCGAACCTACAATCCAATGACGAATGACACTTTGGAGCAATTCAAAGCACAAGATGTCATTCGCACGAGATTACTCAAAGTTGACAAGTAACAGTAATCCTCCTCAACCTCAAACAATCAAATGAATTTTCGAAAGAACAAAAATAGTTGTTTATGTTTTGAATTGAAGGGTTTAGACTCTAGAGTGAGTAGGTGATGGATTTAAGGAATCGGTCAGGCCTAGCGAAACTTGGGATGAAAGTTTCTAGGCTTTTACGCGCTTTGATTTCTCAACATCTCTTTGTCTGCTCAGCTATTCAACCTGAATATGTCAATTCACCATTTTATACCTCTCTTTTCCCTGTCCTTTTGGCCTTGCCGTTCTCTATATAACTACATTGTCCTTCCCATTGTAATATATCTTCCTCCTGATATCTCTCAGCTTCAGCTGATAACGGTTAGGATTAGTTCTGATCAATAATAGCCACTTCTAAGAGCAGTTGTATTCTTGGTGGGATCTAGAGGTTTCTTGTTTTGTCTTGAATAGAAGATCAATATACTACTCTTTTCATTACATTACGTTTTGATTGATTGATGTGGTGAGAGAAACCGACACTAACATCATCAATACTTGAAGTTTTATTATAGAAGACAGGCAGCTGGTTTCTCTTCTTCTTTTTGGTTTCGGTCGCAGCAATAGTATTGAATGAACGTCCTGTACACGCAGGTAGAGTCCTGAAAAGGAGGAGTGTTGTAGCAGCCCAAGCTGATAAAATCCCATGTGATTATCACATTGTTCCTAATGGAGATTATGATGTGAGAGATATATTGATGAATAAACTTTCCTCTGGTCCAAGTGGAGGAGTAGGTCACAAATACTCCAATAACTTTGGCCCTGCGAAGATGAAGACAAGTGATGCGGCCAATACATTGAAGATTAACAAACTTCCTTCTGGTCCAAGTGGAGGAGTAGGTCACAAATACATCAATGCCGAAGGGTTCACGAAGCCATCAGTAGTACCATCGCAGAAGTTAATTACTATGATGCCTTTCAACAAACTTCCATCAGGTCCGAGTGGGGGAGTAGGGCACAGCAATAACAATTGATGACGTTGTTCAAAACTTATTCGTGACCACAAAACTCAAACGTTGATCAGGAACAAAATGAATTTGAAAAATGTCTTACATGTGTTACTGTTGATGAACATGATTCAACATCTGCAGCTAAAAGTAAATGTAAACACTAGTTACATCGATAGAATTAGACATTATGTAGAAAATAGAAAGTTGAAATTTCATTTAACAAACCGTTGTGGAAGTAATTAAAAGATTTGACACGACAATCATTAATGGAAACAATCTCTTCTAGTCATGCGATCCAAATTTGAGTCGCTTAAATAGATTGGATGTCTGCCCGATTATACTTTATTCAGAATTTTACTCTCGCCATACACCTCTAATATATTTTAGAGATTAGAAAAGCAAACATAAGAATGTTCAGTCTCAAACGAGGGTTTAAATTTGCTGAAAAATTTATGGAAATTCTGTCACGATTTTGATAAGGAATTTTCTAAATTCTAGTTATAGCTATTAAGTTTAAAGATTTTGAGTGTGGAATCGTTTTTAATTGGTCTAAATGGACTTCCACGGTTAAAAAAAACACTATTCAAACATTAAAAAAAAAATGCTAGATTCCAACTACTTTTGTAAAGCAAATTTGACCCTCTGTAGAGAACGCATGACAAAGTTTTGAAAGAAGATACGTGGTTGTTGTTTCCATCATAAAAGCGGCAATATCAATCTGCAAAAGCCGCATTCATATTTCTAGTTTACCGTTCTAGCTTAATGATTTAAAAAATATTATGAAGATTAAAAAAATTGAAAAGTAAATATAAATGTTTTCAATTGAGTTTAAGGTTAAAATAGAATTTTATATAAATAAATAATTATTTTATTTTTTCTCAAGAAAAAATTAGAAACTTTCTATTAAGGCAATAAAAAATTGCATAGTATATGGACTAAAGCATTCTGTAAATTGTATGTTTATCATTTAAGCATAGAGTATTAAGTTAAGCTGGTAAGGAAAAAAAATACTTTCCCATTCCAATGTATGAAAAAATAAGCACTTTCTCATCCGAATGTATGCAAAAATAAGCACTGATTCGAATTCTTGGGCTTCGTCATATGAGGAAAACAACCCAAACAAAATCAACAACAACTCAATTATAATGTTCTCCATTGTTTGAAAAACAAGAAGTAAAAAGTAAGCACACAGGAATGATTGTCTGCATTATCCCTATTGACATTTTCCGAGTAAAACGAAAAAAATGTGGTCAAAAAGCAACAAAGAACGAAAGCCCGAAAGACCAGAAATGATTGTCTGCATTATCCCTATTGACATTTTCCGAGTAAAACGAAAAAAATGTGGTCAAAAAGCAACAAAGAACGAAAGCCCGAAAGACCAGGGCTAGAAACGATATGTACTTCAAGGCACAAAAGGAGGATGATCCGACACACAAACCATGTCATGTTCTATTTCTCTTATGCACTAGTTGTTGATAACATGTTGTAAACCCTCCTTAGATAAGAGGTTTGTTGTCATGTTTCGTTCCCTCTAAATATGGCACATAGTAATAGAATTAAAATGTTGTTTAAGATTTAAGACTTCTTCTAACAAAGGAGTTAACATATAGTTTTTACATTTGTACTTTCCATTAAACCATTTGATGAAATTCTAAGACTCACCGAAAATCTGAACTGATCTTAATCCCAGGTGTATAATCCAACAAAGAAGTAGTTTTAAGGTTTGTCATCCTACATAATTGTTTGTTCCTGCTCCTAGCCCCATTGAGGCTCTTAAGAATTTATGTGAATTTAAGTGGATTACAATTCCTACCCCACAAATGTTCCTATTATCAGAGGCCCCATCAAAGGAGGCCCTAGGAATATTGCCTCTAATATGTTCCTCCCTTTCCCCCTCACATTTTATTTACAGATAGGTACTGGTATGCTTTCATAGATAGTTGCACATTGAATCGCAATGTGTTCATAAGATGGGTTATGATCCTTCAAAATTCTCCTGTTCCGGGCCAACCATGTACCCCATGCTATTATTAGAGGTAAATTTCACACGTTTTCCTCCTTGGTGTCCATCCACTAGTTTTTCCACACCTCCCTAATTATTTCTCCATCCCATCTCTAAGTTTTCTTTGTCAACCTCAAAGTCTCGAATCACACACCTCTGTTGAAAGGACACTTTAGGAAAAAATGTTGGATTGATTCTTCTTCGTTTCTGCACAAAGAACAACATCCTAGTCCCATTTTAGTTCTCTTTTGAAGATTGTTGCATGTTGGAACCTTATTCCTTAGTATACACTAGAAAAAAAATTCTTGCTTTAGCTGAATATTTTAGTTTCCATATACGTTTTGCCAACACTCTCGATTTGCCCATCCCTTCTTAGACATAAGATAGTTATAACCATACTTTAGGGAGTAACTTCCTATAGGAGCATGAACCCATCGTAGGGTACCTGGTTTGTTTCTAAGGCATACATTTGACATCTCAAGCTTCCCATGCATTGTGTTGCATTTCTGTTGCTTTTTGTGTTTTTGCTTGTAGGAGTATTGTTTTCTTGATTTCTTTGAACGCTTGATGTAGTTTACATATATACTAGCTTTTCCTAGCTCTGTTTCGGTTTTCATTGCTTTCTCACTGCTGCCACATGCATGAAACTATTTTGCATGGATGTTCACCCAACCGGTGAATTGCCTCACCCACATGCATATTGATCTATTTGCTGAATCTTTCATTCATGTTTTGCATGCACTGTCAATCACTTATGGTATCACTTAATGTCACCATGCATTCACTGACTTGCTTTCGGTTGCCCGTCGGTGAGTCAGGCCAACCTTGGCCTAGGATTTGCCTTCACCAAGCCTACATTGCACAATCTGGGAAAGGAAGGCTCACCTTCCTCTCCAAATTTGTGCATCCCTGCCTGGCACTATCCTCTAGGACTGTTTTGCACATTTATGGAGGATAGTGGTTGCTTGGCCCAAGAAATTGCACAGATCTCTCCCTAGGCCAGCAGTCCTTCCCAGCTAGAATTGCACATTGCACAATCCCAACAGTGAGCAGCCAGAATGGACTATGCATTGTGTAGTTCTACTAGTCATCTAGTCTCCCAACATCCCAGACAGTGTCTTGAGCAGTCTTGCCAGTTGGTCTCCTGACCTCCTGGTCGACATTGCACAACCTTCATGATCATTCACCTAGGTATGTTACAGGTTAGTTCTCATGTTCAATTTGGTTATTGACTAATAGATTGCTTGCTATGAGTGTTGCCATGTCTATAAGTATCGTAGGTGTTCATATGCCTCTCAACAGTATAGGTACAATGGTTTCCAGGAGAGCAAAGAAGAAGACAATGTTCAGAACATGCTTGGGGATGCAGCCAGTCAAGTGTCTATGAGCTTGCCTACTCACGAAGACATCAAGATATTCATAGACAAGGAAATCAAGCAATACTATCACAGCAAGAAACATCACGAACAATAGCTAAAGACAACAAACCAAATGCAACAAATGAAAGAGGAGGGTTGTTGACAACATAGAGGCAGAACAAGGTTGCAAGCTCAAGCAGGGCCATTGATGACAAAAGCAAATTTGGAGACTCTAGCTATGGATTCATGGCGTGACATGAAGATTGCGCGAAGGCAGAAGAGGTAACAAAGAAGGAGTTGCATGTGCTCAAGTAGCAACTCGGGAAGAAAATGAAGCTGTGCAAACAGACAAATGAGTTGCAGCATGATCAGAAATAGCAGTGGGCGCACATGCGTTCACAGATGAAACTGTGCCCAAACAAGTTAGGGATCCACCCCAATAGCTAACACGGAATATACATAGTGAAAAGTTTGCTTGATCGCATGCAAGGGATTCAGCAACATGCATGTCATTATGTGCACACATGCAATCCAACTCATTCAACACACTCACCAAGGTGAAAATGAGAAGCAAGTCCAACTAGAGCCGAATGGGTACTTTGGCAAGTTGATGTGCACCAACACACACTTGAAGATCAGCACACACACTATGCATCAATGTGTTACGAGCTCAGCCACACCCAAGAAGACTATGCACATGGTAGCAGATGAGTTGGATAAAGGGGCCGAACCAATGCACCGGTTGCAACAAAAGCAAGATTTTGCATCATCAAGATGTCACCATGAGGTGCATTCACACCATCACGGACGAGCAAGCTTGGCATATGCTCACCAGCTTCACCATCACAAGCATGTCAAAGAGTTAGTCTCACCATAGCGAACCGAGTGTCACTGAACCGAGTGTCACTGATGTCTTGCAAGGCTTGCTCAAGCCATGTTGTCTCACATGAGTACATGTGCATTGTAATGCTAAGTCATGTCAAGTGTAATTCAAGTGTCAACAGTTGGATGCAACAGTCATAAAGTAGGTGAAGAGTCATGAGGGTAGTTGAACCATCACAAGGGGGAACATCAAGGGTCATCCCACCCTTTGCTCTAAATAGTCCCTCATAACTCATTGTATAAGCTTTTGCTCAACCAAGCTTCTACTAAGACTATTTTGAATAAGGCTTGGACAATATTGTAACACGCCTTGGCTTCTCCACTGCATGAAGCTAGTACATCTCTTTGGAAGGGCAAGCAAATGTGCCTGTAACGTTTCAATATTGGGGCTAGCAGGTTTACATGGATGTATCGTATGATTGTGACTTACACTTCTTTATATAATAAGAGCCAAAACATTTTCATGCATATGTTTTTATTATAGTTGGACTACTTCGGTTTCTTTAATGATATGTGCTGTTTAACATACGTACTTGTGTATAAACAGATTCACATGCAATTATATGAATATTGTTCTTAATGTGGTATATGTTGTTAATGTTGTTGCCATCCATGTCGACTACTCTACTGGACATCAGACAGATATTTCACTTGAACCTTGCTTTAAAAACCGTCACACTTGTCTGGGAATGATCCTGGAGTGTTGTACATGTTATCTTACCTTGTATGATGTGACTATCACATCCGAGTGGACTATTCCACCAGAAGCTATGCATGTCCTTTTTGTTGTGTGTTCCTAGCAAACTTGGGACTGATCCCTTTCATCATGGAACTCACATTAAACTCCTTCCCCCTTCGAAGTTTTGGAACCTCTCATACACCTTCCTTGACTCACTGCATTAGTCACACCCTTGCTACTGACAGAGTTATTCTACTTGCCTCAATGTGACACCATGGTCAAGGCATTACCTTATAGCCAACTGGTGGGACTCCTACACCAAAGGGTCTGATTTCTAATTAGGATTTGTTACCGAGGATATCCCCTTGACATGTTGGCAGGTCCATCACTGTCAACACATTTATACTTCTTCATTTAGATTGCTAAGGATTTCTATTTTAAAGTTATCAATCAAATTTCCAAGTTTAGCTTGACTTATTGATCTTAATGTTGATTAAATTACTCTTACCCTTCCTCTTGATATGTGTTTTCATGTTTCACAAATTTATTCAAATGATAATTGGTATACATCACCTCTACTCATGACATCAAGGAGATCAATCCACTCATCCCTAATGGTTATAAGTAACTGGGTTTTTATTGTGTGAGATCCTAAATGATGTATTTTTTCAATCTTAACATTATACATGAATGTCTCTATTAGATCCTTTAGACTCTCATCTTCTTTTTTATTCATTCTAAATATTTCTTCTTTAAGATCCTGATCTTTACATTTTTCTAGAAATATTTTTTGCATCTCACTCCATGACCTTATTGAAATAGTACCTAAACTCATGAACCATTTAACAACTCTATCCTTCATTGTTGTTAGAAACAATCTCAATCTTTGAGTGCTTAGTAAGTAACCATAAGGCCTATAAAGGATTTCAAATTCAAAGAGAAAGGTTTCCAGATCCTCTGAGCTTAGACCATGAAATTTTGGAAAAAGGATGAAGGGATATTCTTCATGTGCACACTACCATCAGTATCTCGAATGTGAAATCCAAGAGGATCTTCCTCATTGTCATCATCTCCATCCATTTCTTCTACATTATTTGCCATATCTTCTTCTTCTACCTGCAAAATTGGATGGTGATGTGGCTATTATTGCACCAAGTGATCAAATTGGGGCGAGGGAGGAGGGGGGGGGGGTGGTGTTGGAAAGGTAATTTTTTTTATAAGAATACTAACGCAATGCAATTTCCCATTTTTGAAATGAAATATGCTTAATGAAAATTTTTTGTTTATGTAGAAAGTGAAAGAAATGAATCAACTAGGGAAGAATACAATGCATACTTTGACACCTCCCCGGAAATGGAACCAAAAAGTGATGAGCCTCAGTATTGCAATAAGAATGTTGCAACTCCCAAGGCTACCAACTCTAATTATCAATTGGGGGTTCGTACAAACTTAAGAGGCATCAGAACTATATGTGCATTATACAATGTGTCCTTCCTTTGATGTCATGATATATTGGAGTGAATGTAAGGAAATAAAATTCTAAACTAATTTCATAAATGGAAATTGTACTTTAGAACAGAAATTAATGCTAAGAAAGAACAACAAATTGTAATTGAAATCGTAAGAGCATGAGTTCAAATAAATAGGCCTAATATACATTTTAAAAAGGCATGTGCTAATTGGTTTTTATTCTTACTCAACCATTTATTTAGAGCCTAGGGGTCATCATTCAAACCTAAGGGACCAAAACCAATCTTTTTGAGCAAATATGGGCAAGTATATACATGTTGGAAGAGTACTACAGGAAACTACAAGATGTTACAGATTTACTACAGGAAATTATAATTCATCGAAAGACCAAGAAAATTAAATCCAAATTCGATGGGACATTTTTTCATTATTGAATAGGATGTATTAGGTCTCCATTCCAAGTGGAATCACTCAAAAATACCTATGTTAACCCATGCTAAAAAATAGCATAAAATTACTAGTCTAAAATCTAGAAATTCGAGAACTAGTGAGCTAGTAAATTTGTCAAATGCATAACATAATCAAGTGAAAACGCAACAAGGTAATTTTTTTATTAAATAGAATATTTACTTGAGCTAGTTCAAGTGGAATCAACGCGATTGAATCTCATTAGCATGTTAAAAAATAACATAAATTTATTGTTATTTTCCACAAGGACTTCCAGAAATCTAGATTTGGAAATAAGAAAAGTAATCCAAGTAGATCAATGATTACTATGAACTTCCAAAGTTGTTCCAATGATGACATGACTCTTGTGATCCTGCAAAATAACTTGCTTGAATCATTTAACCCAATCCTACAACAAGAAATCGTTAATACTAAATGCAGAAATAGAAAAAACAAGAACAAGAGATGCATTTAAATAAGAAGTGAAAGTAAGAAAAGTAAATAATACAAAAGGGCTTTGAGGCTTCTGAGATGACCAAGCCCAATGAAACTCAAAGTCCTATGAAGGGGACCAATATTTAGAAGCTGAATAGAGCACCAATCTTCATTATTTCCATCAGTACAATTACATCACTGTAAGAAATGAAAGTGGAGCTACAAAAATACGAGTTTTCTCCACAAGAAGACTAATAAAAATCCACCCCTAGAGGCAAATTAGACTTGGTACTTATCAAATATGATTAGGAAGCATCGCCATGAAGCTTTCTCCACCAAAATCCCTTAATTAGTGGATATGGTTCCCAATACTAGGAATTTGCATTAAATGAGAGGGAATACATTCCTAGATTTTCTCAATCATTGGAGCTCCAGAATCTCTACAATTATTTTAGAATATATTCTTCATTTATTATTTAATATTGATCCTCTTATAATAGGGAGAAAATCCATAAATTATCTCTTCCTCCAAATCTTCATAATCTACCCAAGATTCCACAAAAATAAATAATATCAGGCAAAAATATGCAATTATCCATAAACCTTCCTAATGACGTATTAAAGTAAAAATTACATTATCTTATGAAAAAAGAGAGGTATGATGTGCTGAAGGATGGTCAGATAGGCCTTAATCTATGTCTAATTTAGAGGCCCATTAATAGCCACTAAAAGAATCAAGGTACTCAACACATCACTCTTTTGATAAGAATTGTTGAAGGACATGTTCTTTTGTTTTCTCTTGAAGTCCTCTTGACTATTCTAAAGTTAATAAAGGTAGCATACATTCTTCTTCTCCATAGGGTATTTGTATCCAAGAAGTAATTTCATTTTCAAATTGAGCAGGTAGAAAAATAACCAACTTTTGAAGCTGAACTCCATTCGAAATTGTCATTTCTCCACTCCTACAGGAAATAAAGGCATCAATAGTAGCTAGCCATGGTCTTCCTAAAACTATTGGGTGTCTTGCTTTAGTTTTTTTTGGAGAAATTACTACAAAATCTACTGGGTATTCCTAGGAAACCACAACTACTATCACATCTTTAAGGGCTCCAATAGGTTTAACAATAGATTTTTATGTCAGTTACAGCACAATAGGTGTGGTTCCTACCTAATTTAGTTGCAGTAGGGTCATAGTATAAATGATAATTGCATTAATTGTTGCCCATAAATCCACTAGAGTGTTAGGCAAGAAAGTTACATTAATTCCTATAGTTACTATTGGATTCCGTAGATATACATATTTTGGTGGCAATCCTGATGTCATTTTTGAAACTTGGTTGACTACCTTAGTGGTTTGGTTATTTTTTTCCTTCCTTATTGGTTTATTTATACAAAGATCCGTAATAATCTTAGTGTTGATTGGTATATATTTAATATCCTGAAGTCTTCTAGGAGGATGTGAAGGTCCACTTGTTTCATCCTTTCCTTTGATATTGGCTTGTAATTGTTAGGAAAAATATTGGGAGTGGGGGTTGAATCAGTATTTACAATTCAATAAATTTTTAGATTTCCTATTCAGATTTCTATACGTGAATTTACTGAATCGAACCTAGTCATGCACGTGACTATTCTTAAGAGAATGAGTGTATATCTAGTGAGCTTACAATTCAGTTAATCCATCATATGTTTTTCTTCAGCTAGTGCATTAGTACTTTATTAAGCATTAGATAAAAGTTAACCATGTTTTGTAATAAATAAACAATCACACATAAGAAACGCACATGAACACGAAGATTTAAGGTGGAAACCCAATGCGGGACAAAATCACCTGCTGTTGTTCTCTTTGTCTTCCTTTTAATATAAATAGTAAGTTCTTTACAATCTTGTACTGGTGCATACACATACTAGCATGCAGGCATCTACCTGTAGAAGGCTACAACCTTCTCTCATTCTCCATATTCTACTGGAAGGGAGCTCCAACCCCCTGGATATTATACTCACTGATATGTTTACCAGTATGTAGGCACCAACCTACAGAAGGCTACCACCTTCGCTCTTTCTCCAGGGACCACGTCTCATAAATTTTCAGACTGGATACTCCTGGGACACAACAACACAATATGTAGGCCACATTTCATCACATTTTCTTACTGGACCCATCAGTAACATTGAAGGTCAAATTCAATCACCCCTACAATACATCCATCAAATACTATTGCATCAAGCAATCACTGAAACCCAATCATCAATCTCTGATATAACTAAAACCCAATCATCACTTTTGGAATCAACCAATCATTGAAACTTCTAACACAACTTAATCAAACAATCACTAAAACCTTTGACACAATTGAATCACATAATCATTAATTTCTTATACAATTGAATCAACAATTCACTCAATTTCTGAATCAACCACAACTGAATCAATCAATTTACTGAAAACTCAATCAACTAACACTTAATCAAAATTAAACCAATCAACTAGAGCAAATAGATCATTGTGACCACTACACATATCTGAATCCAAAACACTACATCAACAACTAGAACCAACTACAACCACAAAAATCATATTTCAGAATGTATAGGCTACTTCAATGAAGCCAACCTACATGTATACGCTACTTTGTATAACCCAACTTGTGTATACCTCTGAATATACTTAATCATAAAATCTTTGAACAAAAAAATGTAACAACCAATGACATTATGAAGATCTACTGTCATATTACAGAGTTCTAAACAAATAGCTGTAGATATCACCCTTCTTACTCAATCAATCAATCAGCCAGACTCAATCTCCTTATACAATCAGTTTTACCTTCAAATATAATGAAGAAATCATTGACAAACAATAGTAAAACAACATCATTGATCAGATAGATCAATCATCTCTGGACAAAAATATTTTCTTCTGCATATGCTACTTGGAACTACCTAAACAACATGTATACGTGCCTACACCAAGGTGAACCAACGTATATATCTGCAAATAATAACTTATAACTTCACAACTATTCTAGAATTCACATATGCCCATTGTTGGGTCCCTATAATACTAGTGATTACCCCATTACTATTGTAGTTATACCCCTTATTAATATTGTTGTGCCCCTATTTCCCCATATTGTTATTATTGTGCCCCATAGAATCCCTCTATTGTTATTTTTGTGGCTTTATATTATTATTGTTAGGTCGGCTGGGTTATATTGTGACTCCTTAGACTCCTATATATAGA
>APFE030338673.1:0-11863 GCA_000404065.3 Pinus taeda
AGTCACAAGAAATCAAGGAAGAAGGAGACAACTCTCAAAGCAAGCAAGGAGAAAGCCCGCCCCAACAAATCAACAGTTATGAGGATTTAAATACCGCAGAAAATAAATCTTCATTTAACAGGAAAGAAGATCTCCTAAACCAAACTTCTCTGACTATAGATCGCGAAGCTAAGACACCAATGTCCCAAGAACCAGAAGAGATGAAGGAGATGCAAGACAAAGGAAGCTGGAAGACCATAGAGAAAAGAAAGAAAGCTACAACACCAATCTCGCCAAGAAAAATGAAGAGCCAGACAAGTAAAAATTAAGAAAATTGTAGGTCCGATAGACCAATTTGGTCTTAATGGACGTTAACCATCATCATCATCATCATCATCATAAGTTTTTTTATAAATTACTTTTGAAGACTAATTTAATTTATTATTTTTATATTTTTAAAAATAATTTATAAATATTTTAAATTATTTATTATACCAAAGTTGCATTTTTAATTATTGATTTTACTTTAGGTAGTAGGAAGTGAGTGTTATTCTTCCGCAACAAAATATTATTTATTTTCTTTCAACAATGAATAATGGGGAAACTTCATTCTATTAAAATTATTATTAATTTATTCGGTAGGTTTATCTAGGAGAAGTATGCTCGAAGAACTCTATTTTCAGTAGGTTTATCTATAGTTTTTTTATAAATTACTTTTGAAGACTAAATTTAATATTATTTTATATTTTTTTTTAAATTAATTTTATAAATATTTAAAATTATTTATTTACAAAGTTGGCATTTTAATTATGATTTTAACTTAGGTATTAGGAATGAGTGCTTATTCTTCCCACAAAATTATTATTTTATTTTTTCAAAAATGAATAATGGTGAAACCTTCATTCTATTAAATATTATTTAATTATTCAGTAGGTTAATCAGGAGAAGTATGCTCGAAAGAATCTATTTCAGAGGTTATATAAGTTTTTATAAATTAACTTTCCCAAAAACTAATTTAAATTATTATTTTATAATTTTTTTTAAAATTAATTTTATAAATATTTAAAATTATTTATTATACAAAGTTGCATTTTAAATTATTGATTTTAACTTAGTAGTTAGGAAGGAGTGTTATTTTCCCACTGATTAAGAAAAACATCATTAAAAAATTTATATTATAATATTAACTTCCATTAAATAAGGTGTTAAAAACTATAAAATACAAGTTTTATATATTTGCATAAATTTCTTTCTATAAAACATAAGATTTTATTTTTATCTATCTTGTTAGGGATTATAACATTTGTTTCGTGGTCAAAGTTCATTGAATCTATATTATTTAGTTAAGTTTTTGCAATTATAACCAAAGTATTCAGAAAATGCTGAATATTTCTACTTTTCTGTAAATTCAAAAATACTTTTCTAATTTTTAGAAGTCTTATTTCTAATTTTCCATCGGATGAATGAGCTTTGATGTGACATGATTTCCTTGGTGGAGAGTGATTTATTTTTGGTATTTGTTAGTGCTTGAAAAATCATTTAAAAAAAAGAAGAAGATAATTTTGTAAGTGGTCATTCCATCGATGAGTGCTCTGACACTGACATTGATAGAATGCTCTGAGCAGCTCTTTTACATAAGCAGGAGGAGGGGTGGAGTGGGGAGTTTATTCGGTTAGTGCTTTGACATTGATAGAAAGGCAAGTATTTCTAGTGTGTTTATCTCTTATTATTTCATTTTAAATTCTCTTCCATTTAAAATTTTTACAGATTTAGCTGTGCGGGAGAAAAGTTGTATAGAGCTATGAATTTGTGTGGCATGAAGGATGTGCAGAGGATGGGGTATGTGTGGGAGAATAGGGGTGTAGAGGTAACTTTATTCTACAGGCATGAAATTAATTTAACTAGGAACAAAAACTTTAATTTATAATATTCGGTGGATCAATGCGGGATGTGCGGTTTTCAAAACTTGAAAGTGCAGTTTATAAACTGGAAATAGCGAATTTTGGTATTCAAGGTTTTTGAATACTATGTACATTTTTTATTTCACATTTGTGGATTAAATACTTATTATTATTATGCAATAGTAAATTAAGTGTCTTTTTAATGCGTGTGAACAAGTATTGTTGTGTGAGAGAATGGGTGTGTGAAGCAGGGAATAGAGATTTTTTCTTGCAAATTTTCTGTCCTCCTTCCCCACACATCTCTCCTACACAAAGGGTTGCAGAGGGAACTTTATTATGTGGAGATGAAATTATTTAAACTTCAAGGAAAATCTTTGTATCCAATATTAAATGAACCGTCTTTTTGATATGTGTGAGAAGGAGTGTTGTGCGGGAGAACAAATGTACGGAGCGAAGAAAAAAAATTTAATTTGTAGTGTAACAGAAAATTTCATCTACAATGTTGTGATCTTCTACATAAATTTCCCATCAATGAATTTCTTCCACACATCTGTTCTGATTTCTTACATTTATGAATTATATCTAATTATTGAATATTCAATTAAGTGTCATTTTAATGCATGTGAGGAAGAGTTGTTGTGTGGGAGAACAATTGTGCAGAGTAGTGAATAAAGACATTTTCCTATAATGTTTTGGTTCTCCTTACACACATGTATCTCTCGTATGACGGGTTGTAGAGGGAACTTTATTGCATGGAATCGATGAAATTATTTAAACTTTAAGCAGAAACTTAGTTTCCAGTATTAAATGAACTATATTTTTGATGCATGCGAGAAAGGAGTGTTGTGCAGGAGAACAGGTGTGTGGAGAAAGGAACAAAAACTTTAGTTATTATTGTAACATAAACTTTCATCCACAATGTTGTAGTCTTCTGTGTAAATTTCCTATTGGAAAATTTCTTTCACACACCCATTATGACTTCTTATATTTGTGAATTAAATACTAATTATCAAATATTTAATTAAGTGTCTTTTTAAATGTGTATGTGTAAGATTTATATTTTGGGAGAACATGTGTGTGGAGCAATGAATAGAGACTTTTTCCCACAATGTTTTGGTACTGCTTCCACACACGTCTCTCTCACACAAAGGGTTGTAGCGGGAACTTTATTCCATGGAGATGAAATTATTTAAACATTAAGTAGAGACTTAGTATCTAATATTAAATGATTTTTTTTTGATACGTGTGAGAAATGAGTGTTTCTCATAGCAAGGAACAAAAACTTTAACTCGTAGTATAACAAAAACTTCAATCTGCAGTGTTGCAGTCTTCCGCATGGATTCCATATAGACAAATTTCTTTTGCACACCCATTCTAACTTGTTACATTTGCGAATTATATACTAATAATTTAATATTCAATTAATTTTCTTTTTAATGCATGTGAGTAAGAGGTGCTGTGTGGGAGAACATGTGTGTTGAATCTATAAACATTTAATATGATGTATTCATTGAATGTCCAAGTGTTATCATGACTATGCGTACACTGTAATGGGAAATTAAGAGGAATGTTGATTTAATGAAATTATCACTATTGATAGGAAACATTTCTTCCTCATTTCTTCATTCATACACCCTCATTTATTTAAGTAACCTACAATTGCGTTAATTCTGGCATCATTGGGAAGAGAAATAACGTAACACTGATACAATCCGAATGATATATAAGGATATGACCTATGCACAAACATATTCAATGATTGGATGTTGAAAAAATTGCTATTTTTCCAAAACAATGTTTTCTATTAATCATATATTATACTAGTTAACTTTAATCACGAGTTATTGGAAATGTTTCTGTGACAATGAACATGAAAATTGGTGATATGAAGTTATTAGCATGAAACATACAAGTGATTAGGAAACAAATATATCCATGCTAACACGATATTTGTCAGTGAGAATAGACATTGGGATGATAAAAAATATGGATGCCAAATTTATCACTAATACAGAGATTTCTTAACGTGTTTCACATGCAAAATAGTAGTAGGTGGTGACAATATAGGGGAACAAATAAGAAAGAATTTGAAATGGCTAACAATTCTTCATTTTGTTGGATAATATAAAAGGAAGGACTGGTTGTTTCTTTGTGGATGTAGCCCAAATTGGGTGAACCACATATATCTGTGTCTCTCCTGTTTTATGTGTTTATATTTCTGCAATATTTTTGTGTTCCATTTCTCTGTAATATATAATTTTCTAACAAGAGCATGAAGAAAGAAAAAGTAATAAAATAAATTGAATTTATGGTTTTGCAGATAAGCCATTGTTGTTGCCAAAATTTGTTTTAGATAGGTATTTTGTTGCTAAAATATATAGGAAATACTGTCGTTGGCTCGTTATATTTGAACAAAAAAAGGAAAATAAATTTATTTCTTTTGCATTTATTGTTGGAGAAGTCACTGTGAGGAATATGGACCACATTACAGATCTTGCAAAACCTTTAGATGCTTTTGACTTAAATGAAGTTGAAGTTGTTAAAGCCTTTGATTCAAAAATGTTTTTTCAGCGCACGTCTAGAGTCTTTAGGGTATGGGAACTTGTTTCGAAGAGCTAGAGATCAGATCGAGGAAAGTCATAGTGAACTAACAAAAATCAAGAGTTGCTAATAGATGTTGAATAAATTGCCGAAGAAGAGAGCATTGACACGGGAGGAAGATACAAGATAAGGGGCACAAATCCTACGAAGCAATCTCAATCTTGCAGACGTGGTACTAGTCCGAGTTCATATATTAGCTGAAAAAAGAGAAAAATTACTACAAGTGAAAGACTGGTTCATGGTGGGCTATTATATGGAAGAGATGACAAAGAGCCTCCTCGTAAAGCCACTCTAGAAAGAGAGCACACGACTGAATCAACCAAATCCAAGAGTATACACAAAATAGGGAGCATTAAAGATGCTATGGACATGGAAGTTGATAGCGCTATACTACCTAATTGTGTTAGTACTTATTTGCAAGAAGATCAAAAAATGATGGAGAAAATTACCAAAGATGTCACTACTTTTGATGACTACCCTGTCACATTTCAAAATGAAAATTATGATAGGTGAAATAAAAGATTGAGGATTGAAAGAGTACAAGTTCACAACAAAAAGGTTATTTATCGAGTAGAAATAGATGTTGATGTGTCTAGGGCTGGAACAATAGGGCTCATGAAATTGCAACAAGCTATTGGTGAAATTCTTGTAGAGTTTATTAGCCAACATGAAGTAGAAAATATGAAATTGAAAGAAAGAATAAAAGAGATAGAAGATTATATAAACTCAATTCCTTTGTTAATGACTCCATTGGTAATACACGCACTACCATTCAAAATTTCTACTTCATGAACATCCCATAGATTTGATAAATTTGTTTACCTCCTTCATGTCGTGAAATTGTATATTATTAGTAATATATCTAAAAGATTTCAAATTATTGAATATGCATGAAAATAAACTTTTGATTTGTGGCATTATTTCAAAGAATTAAGTCATATGTCAAGTGGGTCAAAAGTGAGCTCGAGGGAGACAGGGAATTCATAGACAATGACTTACTTTTAGTCGCAAGCTTGATTTATTGTCCCATCTAGATAAAGAGAAACAAGGACTCCTAGATGATGATTGAATGAAGTAGATCAATGTTGCATGGTATGAGAGAATCAAAACATTAGAGGACATTAGTTCTGAATGTGAAAGCATAGAAAGTAGAAAAGCTACTGTGCATGTCAAGGAGGTAGAGATTGCTGAATATTTAAATGTTCTGCATATTAAATATGAGTCTGGAATAGTTTCAAAGAACAAGTTGATGGATAAATTGGAAAAGCTAAAACAATCAAAGGCAATAAAGTTTGATGATATAACTAATTTTACTATACAAGGAATTAGCAAATGCATAATTACTTTTGTTAGTGTTAACGAAGAGTACAATGTGTTGGTTGTGCAATTGCAAAAAGAAGCTAGGGTGAATGAGGAAGAGATATTCAATGAACATGTCAAAAAGGATATTAATGTTGATCTGATGAAAGATATCTTTAAAGCTAAATTGAAGGAATTCCTTGGAGTAATCATGATTTTGAAAGACAACTAGTAGCCAAATAATATTAGACTATGCTTTCACATATTGTCAGTGTTTTAAAATCTTGAAACATTGATATTTTTTGTTTATAATGTTTAATTATTTAAGTTTATTGGATACTTATTATGAAATAATCTAATTCCTAGATGTAGTTTGTTGTTTTTTTGTTGTAAGTGCCTTTTTAATATTATGGTTTCAAGAGCCCAATCTTAGTCCCTATTGGGACAAATGCATTTATTTTTGCAATTTAAGTATTAGGATTTTTACAAGTGAATTATGCAACAAATATTATTCTTTAGACCATGGTTCTGAAATCAATAATTATTTTCAATTCTGATTACTATGTGTTCTAATTATTAGTTTGTTTACCAATTATGTAAAGAATTATTAGATACTGTTTCTGCATGAGATGTTGTTTAGGTCCAAATTCTGTGAATGTTATGAAACCATCTCACAAAAATATTTAAAAGATAGATCAATGACTTAAAAATCAACCTCTTCGAGGGGTCAACCTCCTTTACATTACATAAATGAAAAATTTTTGGATGATACAAATGACAAGACCTCCTTTCGATATATAGGAGTCTAAGGGGCACCAATAAAATTAGAGCCTACATAACAATAATATTGTATGGGCACAACAATAACAATAGTGGGCTTTTGTGGGGCATAATAATAACAACATGGGGACTATATGGGCACAATAATACAATAAGGGGGTTACACTAATAACAATAAGGCGTTACACTAGTAGTATAGGGACCTAACATGCCATTCTCCTTCAAAAAGTGTTGTCCTCAACGCATAAGTAGTTCTGGATGCTTTTGTATAAAATTCTCATCCTCCCATGTGGAATCATCAGCGGTGAAGTTATTCCACTTGATGAGATACTCTAAAATCGATTTTGTAGCTGTCGATTTCCTATTTTTGTGATTGCTTCCGATTCCAATATGATTTTCCTTCATCGTGCACTCGGGAAGATGCAGGAAGCCCCAATTTGTATGCCATAGTACCAATATTTTGTAACACCTTGTACAGACCATAATACATTGGTGATAATTTATTATCCTTCTTAGCTTGCTTGAGGGACATTTGTTTGTATAGTTATAGTCATAAAAATACCTAGTCACCTACATCAAAACTTCTTTCCTGTGATGTTGATTTTCTTGTTGTTTTATTCTATTATGCGCCAAATTGAGGTTATCCTTTAAGAGTTTGAGAACTTGTTGTTGATGCTCGATGTGATTTTCCACTGCCTGAACCTTAGAATTTTCTTTTAAAGATGATGTGATAGACGATGGATGATATCCATAAAGTGCCATAGATGGGGTCATTTTTCCTGTAGTATGGAAGGAAGTGTTATACCACCATTTAGCCAAAGGCAACCACTTGATGCATTGTGTCTGTTTATCAGATACAAAGCAATGAAGATATCTTTCTAAACACTTTTTCACTATCTCAATTTTCCCATTAGGTTGAGGATGATAAGATGAGATATGAGCTAATTGAGTACCCAAATATTCCACCTCTTGTACTCCAAAGAAGCATTTATAACTTTTTGCATATAATTGTTTCTCCTCCAATGGTTTGAGCACCCTGTCTACATGTTGAACAATATCCTTCCAAGACTTTCTGTAGAATAATATATCATCAAAAAATACTAACACAAATTTTCTAAACAAGGGTTTGAAAATGGAATTAATCAAACCTTGAAATTATTTATGAATTATACTCAATTTTTTTATGAATCTCTGGCCTGAATTTCAAATCTTGTTTCGCTATATTTTCAGATATATGGTCCAAGACATTTAGGGTTTTTTGTAGTCTCCTGAATTACATCCCAAACAAGTGATCTGGGGAAAATCGTCATAAATTTCTCTCTGAGAATCATATTGAAATTTCGTAAAACGCTTCAGAAAGAGGACGTCTTGTAGTATTATTTGTATTGGTTTTAGGTCCTAATATCGAAACAGTGACACGTGGCACTTCATACAGGTTAGATCTACTCAAATAGTCTATAATTGGGTCATCGTTGGAAATTTAGCATAACTCTTCCTTGGAGAATCCAATCTTGACCAACCTTGCGGGCTTGGAAAGAGAACTCAGAGGGATACCGCATGACACAATTTCAGACCTTGGAGATATGAAATTACAGAGGTACAATAGGTTCAATATCGATCTCCTACAAAGTGAAAAAAGGTGTGTAGTTTTTTGTTAAGTTTAGCATAAGTTTGGTTGAAAAATTAGTTTGAAGGAATTCAAAGGGTGTGGAAGCTAAGATGGATGGTATAAAAGAAAAAATTAAAGGAAACATGGAATATTTGAAGACATATTTGACAAAGTTGCTACAAGAAATGCTTACTAATGGAGAAATGGTAGTAAAGGAAACTCATGATGAGAACAAAAGAAATGTTAATGAGGTCTTACAGATATCGATATGCCCAAAAGAGTAAAACTAAACTTATGGTTGCAGAAATGTTAGAGGTTGGTATAATTCAACCTAGTCAAAGTTCTTTCTCTGCTCTAGTGGTATTGGTACACAAGAAGGATGGATGATGGCGCATGTGTTCGCATTATAGGGAGCTCAACAAGCTTACTATTAAAGATAAATTTGCCATTCCTATCATTGATGAATTATTGGATGAATTACATGGAGCAATTTACTTCACCAAGTTGGATCTTTGTTCAGGATATCATCAAATCATAATGAAGACTGAAGGCATTCCAAAAAAAATATTTAGAACTCATGAGGTTAATTATGAATTTTTGGTCATGCCCTTTGGCCTTACCAATGCACCTTCTACATTTCAAGGTTTGATGAATTCCATTTTCAAACCCTTCCTTAGAAATTTGTGTTATTATTTTTTGATGGTATACTACTCTACAACAAGTCTTGGAAGGATCATCAAGATTTTTGCATAAATTTTTGAGGATATATTTTGTTTTTTTGTATGATATATAGTGTTGTTTTTATATCCAAGTTTACTAGTTTCAGGTCTATGTTTTTGTTGCTTGCAACAATTAAGTGTAAGACAAAATTACTCTATGCTTCTGTAATTGTGTAAGGAATAAAATGATAGTTATTCCTATGAATTGGAAGATCCTTTACCTATGTAAATTGTTTATTTTTGCACAAAATTTAGCTTGTCACATGTCTATAAATACTCACTACTACATATTCATACACAATTTTCTCTTAGTACACTTTTTAAGAGCACCTATATCCATTGAAATCCAATCTAAGCACACTCTTTGACCATTTTCCTATGGTGTTTCCAAAGTCTCAATTCCCATGGTATTTGACATATGTGAAATGTCCCATCCACTTAATCATTATTATGTAGTGGGAAATAACATTTATTTTAAAATTAATTGATTTTAATCGACATGTAATTAGGACATTGTTTAAGTGCTTAATAACATTTATTTTGATGCATTATGTAATGATAATTGTGAGGTGTCCAAAAATGCGAAAAATATTTCATTATGTGCATGGATATTTCATTGTACAGAGTGAAAAATAAACTCATATAATATCCATAACTATGTGGATTTTGGAAGTGTGGAGGAAGAAATGAGAGGGTGGGGGGTTGAACAAAGTGTGAAGGAAGAATCTCGGAAACATTGATACATTGTATAGAGAGTGGTGGAAGATTTCTTCCTATATGTCTCCACACTTGTTTCATAAGTCCATCATGATTAAAGACACAATTAATCTATCCACATATAGCTTACTATTATCATTGGTATTGCATGCAATAGTACTGGGGCTAGATTTTGTTATGATCATTCTTATTTTCTTTTCGAATATTCTTGTTAACAAATTCATCTAATTAATAAATAATATTCATCTTATATTTTTGAAATGAAAATTTGGTGATAGGTCAATTATGAATATCACTAATGATGACTAGCACAATTTTTGAGAAGAGAATTGCTGAAGAAAATTAATATTTGGTTGTATTGAATATTTGCACATGGAAATAGAATGAAATATGCTTGAACGATTTTTTTAGGCTTTTTCATATCACGAATAATAATTTTGATTGAGATAAAAAATAAATCCATATGTATAAAAGAATTGGGCAGAAGGTTTTTCATTGTGTAGATTCTAGAAGTGTAGATAAAATTCCACACAATAAAAGCTCTTTGCATTTCTCATATTAAATTACCTTGGTTCCATTTAATCCAATTAATTAATATGCTTTTGTTATGTGTAATGAGGAGGCGCAATTTGCAAAAATGATTGTAGGTTGATGTAAAGCAATTGTTATATTGACTCGTGAGTAATATTTGCAGATAGACAAATAGGTCTAGGATTAAATGACCTTGAAATATATGGATACTAAGGATAGTGAGATGTATTTAGCATGAAATGCATTATAGAACAATACTATGTTGAAAATCATAAAAAAAAATTGTCAATTTGATTTGTCCTTGATTAAATTGAGAAAATTCAAATTTCTACATCAACATACAACTTGGATGATGTTAACTTGTGTGATATGGCTTGTGTCACCTAGTTTACTCAGTAAATTCAAGTTGGAGGAGTTATAGTTTAGTTCTGCATTTGTGATTTCTAATTTGTAGCAATCAAGGTTAGTTATCTCAAGTTATTTTCAATTAAATTAGTTCCAACTTTTGGAGGAACTAGTGGAAGGTCAGTTAAGTAGTGGGACTTCAATCAAACTCAATGATGATCTAGTTACCTGATCAATCATACAAAAATAGCTTGTGCATGTAGAGAATTTGAGTTAACCAGTTGAGGTGGAGATTCCAAGGAAGTGTAACATCAATTGTAGATTATACTTGAATGTACAAGTGTTGCTTGCAATTGGATAATCAACCTAAAGGAATTGCACAACTCAATTGAGGAATTTTCCTAAATAATAGGGGCTAATTCCCCAATGAAAAACACAAGGAAATAGGAGCTCAATCCAAGGAAACATTTGACTAAGTTTGGGTTAGAGGCCATAAGTGAGAAGAGATATAGGTTATGCACTTGGAGGGTGAGCTTAGTTGAGAAAAGCAATTGTAATACATCTCTATTTAATTTGATTAACACAAGAGGCATTGGTGTTTTTAGCAGATTGCTTTTCCCAAATAAAAATACTTGTTGCATGTCTGAGATTTTTGTTCTAAATTGTAAATTAATGTTCACAGAGTAGTAGTGTAGATCTGTGTCTTGCGATTTTAATTAAAACTTCATGAGCAGTTGCAAATCTACAACCTAATTTCTACATGGTATTAGAGTTGGATTCACATTAGAGAAGGAAATTTGAAGTTGTTTCTCAGAGGTTCGAATTTTAAGATTAGTTTCATAGGATTTCTTCAAAGCTAAGAAGATGACCTTCAATGGACTAAGGCTAGAGTATGCCTTGGAAGGAACATATAATTTTGTTGCATGGAAGGAACATATGGAGGTAGTATTGGATGACAATGGATTGCTAGAATACATCAAGATAAATTTTGCAAAACCACAAGCATATAATGATAAAAAACTTTCTTAATGGAAGAAAGATGTAGCCAAGGCAAGGGGAATCATATTTGAGGGAGTACAAGATCATATTGTCTTGAATCTCCATGGAAAAGAAACTCCGTTCACAATGTGGAAAGCACTGAAAAAATTGTTCGAGAATAGTAGTGACCACAGGATGCTAGCCCTCAAGGATAATATTTGAAGTATCAAGATGCATAAGAATGAAAAAATTCCATAGTATCTAAGAAATTTTACACAGTGCCATGATGAACCTGACAGGGTCAGTGTTAATGTCCTTGAAGAAAACTTGGTAACCTTAGTGTTAGGTCCCTATAATACTAGTGTATTCCCTTGCTATTATTGTCATTGTAGCCCCTCTTGTTA
>APFE030338674.1:0-17838 GCA_000404065.3 Pinus taeda
AATACCACGGACCAAAACCATAGGATCAAAAACTGTCGGACTAATACCATGAACCAACCATAAGATTTCCCATGTGCGTGCGCTTTTCTCTACATGAAAGTTCGTGAACTTGTCTCTGCATGAAAGTGCGTGAACTTTTCTCTGCATGAAAGTGCGTGAACTTTTCTCTGCATGAAAGTGCATGAACTTTTCTCTGCATGGAAGTGCGTGAACTTTGCTGCACTATAATTTATCATCTGAGATGAGTGGGTTGCCATCAAGTACAACATATGTATCATAATGCCAACATTTCTTGTAGTTGTCACCCCGGAGCCAAATTCCAATTTTTGAGGTGGAGTGCTTTAAGAGAAATAACTGAATCTCTAGCTGACACATGGTGTCCCAAAGCCACACTACCTTCACCAACCAGTTATTCAAATATTCAATGAACCAGTGAACCTTCCCTTGTACACAACCAATTCCAATGACATGTTATAACCAATATTATATATGAAACATTGCAACCCAAGTATACACCGCCTGTCCCCACCATTTATTCAAGAGGATTAAAACATCACAACATTATAACAAAGATCCTACACTTAGAGTGCAACTCGAATTCAAGAGAAGAGTTCCCACCTAAAATGGAAGGTTCACTAACTTCCTTAGCTACCAAGGAGTACAAAAGAATCCTTCCATTGGTATTTCACCAGTGGAGCAAAAACCAATGCTATTCAGCCCCTAAGGCAATGCATGGTGGTTCGCTAGCCCCATAAGCACCAAAATTCCCTCTGCTCCCATTAAGTAGATTCATCAATCCAACAAGATTCCTAGTGTGATCTTCAATATTCAAGAAAGCCACTTCTCTCTATATTTATTTTACCCAACAAGCTTCTGTGAGGGTTCTTGAGCTAGTAAATCTTGATGACAATGAATTCTAGTCGTTGCTGTAGGTTTTAACCCCGTACAGAAATTACCTGCATACGAATTCTAAATCACAGAAAAAATGTGAGAGCATAACACATAAAACACATATACACAGAGATTTCCCACTGGATCTCAAAACCGAGACTACCAGCTTGATTTTTCAAAATATTCCTTTCAATGTTACAATACATATTTATACATGCCGAAGCATCCAATACCATGGACCGAAAAACCATCACGTCCAATACCATGGACCAAAAAACCATCGGATCCACTACCATGGACCGAAAACCATCACGTCCAAAAACATGTGCGAAAATCATGCACAAAACCATAGGTGGGTCCACCCAACCTAACATAGGGTACAAAACCAAAATTTTACCCCATAAAGTGGGGTTACGGGTACCCCTCAAACCCCCTGTTAACTATGTGGAAAGAATATAACACAACCCAACATAAGGTTCTTCTACTTCAAAGTTAATACAAATAAGTTTGTTTTTCTCAATAAGATGTTGATTTATGGTTTATTTTATGGATTCCTTGATCACCATAATAGACATGATTTATGATATTTGTTATGCAGGTGCTATTTAATGTTTGCTTGTTTGTGATTGCAGGTTCTCAAAGGTAATTCTTTCAAATGATTGGAGGATGGCTACTACAAACAAGTCTTGGATCTAAGGTAGGGTCTTAACACCTCTATAGTATTTATTCATAAATCGTATATGTCTAGAGAAAGATAGATTTATTTGTCTATTTGTTGCTAGACTATCTTCTGATACTAGGGAGATCAGTCTTGTCCGCAAGATCGATTTATCCGGCCAACAAATTGGCGACTCCGTTGGGGAACTAAATTTGGTTTTTGGTTTTTCTTTGCCTTTGATTTGAGAAACTTGTTTTCGTTTTTGGTTTTTGATTGATGTATGTTGGCTTGGGTAGTTGTTAGCATCTAGATTATTTTTTGTTTTTTTGAAGTTTTCAGGGGACCGCACTTTCTCTTTATAGATAGTGCGGGCATATTCACACTTTTCCTTTAGTGAACAGAGCAGGACCGCACCTGGTTCTTCTGGAAGCTTGCGGACCCTATAATTTTTTTTTGAAAAACTTAAAATATTTTCCAGTTGAGTTTAGGTTTCATTTAGGGTTTTTTAGTGTCTACCCAAATCTACATTTTTCCTGTCAAAATCACTTGTGAGTGAGTTCAAATGGTATTTTTGTTTTAGATGATTTTCTAGAAGTTTTGCATGCCTGGAGTGGTTTTCACTTTGTCTCTGTAGTGACTCAAAGATCAGAAGCTTGAGAAACCTTAGATCACCCTGGTGTCTTTTTGTCTTCTTGATGAGTCTGACTTGGTTGTGAAATTTGCCCTTTGTGAGAAATAGATTTAGTTTTCTCCTTGCAAATATTTGAACAAGCTTTGTTATAAGTTTTGAATTTCATTTTAAAAAGAAAACATATCTGGATGTTTTTGGTTGATTTTTTATTCTGAACAAATGAATCCTTAGTTTATTGAACAAATAAGTAAAATGTCTTAAAAAAGAATTGAAGCTTTTTATTCAATTTAGGTTTTTAAAAGTTTTTAGATCTCAAGATTAGTTTTTGTAGTTTTGAGTGTTTTCTAGAACTTGTAGATCTCTTTTGAAGCAAATTGTTTTTTGTAGTTTCGAGTTTTGAAAAGAGAAAGGGATTTTTTGTGAGCATTAATTAGTAGTCTCGTTTTGAGTTCTTATTGGAAAAGACAAAAAGATTTTATTTTTATTTCCATGTTGAAAAAAAGAATTGTTTTTTAAAGAATTGCATTCTCAAACTCTTTCTTTTAGCTATAATTTCATTGAAAGAAAAACGAATTGCTTATCATTTTAGGTGCATCTTTTTAGTGTTTTTGGAGTCGAGTCTTCCCACCATCAAAGTTTCATTTCCATATCTATTGAATTAAAGAAAAACCCATAAAAGAAACGCTTAATTAAAATTGATCTAGTAATATTTATATTTCTAGGGCTCTTATCACTAATGTAGCTTAGGCTAGTATCTTGGAGTAGCAAGTAATTAACTCTCCAAGATAGTTAAAACAAACAAGTAGCTACATGTTGCAGTAGGAAATAAATCCAATTGTAATTGATACATTATAGGAAGTTTCTCTTAAAGGAGTCAATCACGAGATCATGTCCGAACCTTAGAGACAATCAAGTCTGTTTCATTGGGAAAGATAGAATATTTGCGCGTATTATAAATGGTAAACCTCGGACTAACCATTGTCGAGGAGCCTGGGGTCACTTGTTGGTAAACCTCAGATTGATCATGTCAAGGATCCTTCAAGGGGATTGAGCTTTGTTACTCTTCCCTTGCGTGTAGATTGGATCGTAGACTGTTACCCTAGTTGTATTTGTTGTTGTTGGTAACCTTAGTGTCCATAAAATTAAGATTATTTCCTAAGGTGATGGTGAAGGACAGATCTCATTGTACCTGGAGTAGGCGTTGACTAGACTCACTTGGACTCTCTGGGGGGTTCTCTTCACTCAAGATGGTTTTGTGAAGAAACTTGTGCCAGTCTGTTTCATTAAGTAGGTTGTTGGGGTAACTGTTCCAACCGCCCTTTCTGTATTAAAATTCTACGACGTTGGATTCATCACCAACTAGTGTTTTTATTACGGGAAGTTGCTGTTTGTGTGTGGTTTGAACTCTTAGATTTTTTAGACGTGTGATTCAGTTGTTTGTTTCTTTAGAGACTTTAGGTGGTTTTATTGAAATTTTCTTTGTTTATGTGTGATTAATTAAATATTTAATTGTGGCTAAATTACTGAGACAATCTTGTAGACTTCAGGGGAAACCTCCTAAGTACACACGAAGTCAGCTTGAAGGGCTACAAGCTCTTGTATCACCTAGTGACAGTAGAGTTGGATCACCAGAAGCCAGAGAGTCATCTTTAATTGTTCATCCTGATGATCAAATACAAACAACATAGTATATTCAAGAGCCAATTTCATTTTCCGAAGTTACTGGTAGTATTTTTCCTTCTAGTGAATTAGTTGAAGAACCTGAAATTTCTGAGCCTGAAACTAAACCTGCTGCTACTCCAACTTTAGGATTTGCTTCTCCAACTTCTAGTGGTCCTGGTTCACCCAGGGTAGGAAACATCATTACCCAAAATCTTCCTCTTGGCCTCATTTCTATTGAAGAAATTGTCAGTCCAGACGAAGACGTAACTCTTCCCGAAAATCAACCAACTTTAAATCTTAGGGAGCGTGAATCAATATTCTACAGTCCTTTTAGGAGTGACGCTTGGTACGTATCATTGAAAAAGTTTTTAGAAAAACAGGGTCTTAGTTTTTCACCACCTCGAATTCCTTTTCATCCACACCAAGAGGTTATTATCCTTCATCAATCATGTCAAGACAGTCATCTATGTTTTCCCAATCACCGAAAACATTTTTATATGGCAGTCCTTCTATTCCATCGGGGTACTAGTCACTCATTGGTACTTTTTCAGGAGCATCTCCTCGACCAACTGAACATGAGTTATCAACTGGTAGTAATGGAACTCAAGTGTTGAACGCAGAAGAAATCCTTATGATGTCTGGTAGTATTCGAAATCCTCAACCTCAAGGTAGTTAGTTACCGCCTGGTGGGCAACCTCAAGGTAGTCAAGTACCACCTAGAGGGCAACCTCAAGGTAGTCAGTTATCCCCTATGGGGCAACCTCAAGGTAGTTAGTTACTGCCTGGGGGGCAACCTCAAGGACAGTACATACCTTTGGGATAGTACATACCTCAAGGTCAACCCCAGACTCAGTACATACCCCAAGGTCAACCCTAGACTCAGTACATACCTCAAGGTCAACCCCAGTTTTAGTACATACCTCAAGGTCAACCCCAATTTCAATATGTGCCTCAGGGTTATCAACCTCAAGGTCAGTACCCAACTCAAGGTTTCCAACCACCTTCTGGTCAATCATTTTGACAAGAAGTTGGAAATGTATCACTTAATTATTAGCCCTATGTTCAACTAGGTTATGGTCCTCCATATGCACAAACTTTTGTGGGTCCATACTCCAGAATAAATATGGCGTGGGATCCGTCTCAAACTCAACAGATTATGGAACCTAATGTGCAATTATCTGATCAACCTAGACAACCTTTGGTTTCTGGTCCAACCCAACAACTTGTCCAACCTACTGTTCAAACCTCTACACCTGGTTTAGTTCAGTATCCTGGGCCTAGCTCACCTTAGACTCCGCCTGAACTGTTACTGCAACTGCTACAACTTCTGTTCAACCTACCACACTTGTTTCTGGAATATCTGTAGCTCTAGTTTCTACGATCCCTGCATCAGTACAAACTCCTCAAGTCTCTGTGCCACAGTCAGGACCTACAGTTCAGACTTCGGTCCAGATGCCTGGAGAACAAGCTGGTCCAAGTACAGTTGTCACAAGTCAACCGAAATTCACTTATTAACCGTACCAGGGACAACATCAATTCGTTCCTACTGCACAAAATGCATTTTATCAGTATCAACTGTATCTTGGCTATACTTATCAAAAGGCTCAACAACCCTAGTTTGGTCCGGTTAATCCTAGTTTCCTAGGAGGTTATAACATCCATAATGAAAATCCAATTCCACGTTATCCTAGATATCCTCCTCTTGGGGTTGGTCTTGTTACTCAAGGTTTTCATGACCCTAACTGTCAGTTACCATTTATTACAACTTTGGATTTACCTGATTTGTCACGCCTTATGAATGATCTGATTTATTATCTTTCGTATTGGCTGCCAATGCCTAATAAGTTGCCCAGTGATATCCAAAAATTTGAGGGTAAGTCAGGAGAGGATCTGCCAAATCATGTTATGAATTATCACCTCTGGTGTTCATCTAATTCAATCATTGATGATTCAATTCGATTACGTCTTTTTCAACGAACTCTTATTGGTCTTGCAGCTAAATGGTACATTGAGCTACCACGAGGCTCTTTTTATAATTTCAATTAGTTGGCCACTGCTTTCTTAACTCATTTTTAGTTGCGTGTCAAATATGACAATGGCACGGAACTGTTAACTTCACTAAAACAATCCACGTCCACATATATTTCTAATCATATTCATGAATGGCGATGTAGAAGGTGTTTAGTGAAAGTTTTCATTCCGGATCAAATTTTAGCGGAATGGTTCATTAAAACCTAAAATCACTGAAGATGTAGCTAAGGCAGGAGTTGTCACTGAAGAGCAAGTCATTACTCAGGCTCAGTACCTTGACCTCGTCTATATGCAGTTAGGTACTTTACATGAAAAAATTCCTGATCTTCCAAAACACTGTCAAATAACTGCAGCTCCTTCAGGGTCTCATGTCGCTGATGGCATGATTGGTTCAGTTAGTACTAAAAGCAAGAAGAAATCTTCAAAGAAATCTTCTCCTATTATAAATTTACTTGATTCCTCGACAGGAGATTCTTCCGCTGAAATTTCTACCGATATCCATGTTGTAGAATCATCTACGACTAAATCAAAATTCGGTGGTAAAAAGAAGGGAAAGAATAAAAACAAACAAAACTCAAAAGAAAATGGATAAAAATGAATCTACTGACGAAAATCGTAAACCTCGTTATCCTTGTTTCATTTGCGACTAGGATCATTTTACCAAAGACTGCCCACATCGAGCAGAGGTTTCGAAAATCGTCAAAGGCTCACAAATTCCTGATGTCTTGAAGGATCCTTTTCCTACTCAAGATGGTAAGATGATTGGTTCTTCCTCGAATGCCTCAGAAGAACCCATTATGATGATGTCTCATGTCAGGATTGTGATGCGATCGTAAGATTATTGTAGTAAAAATCCTGTTGGTGGTAAAGAAGCAGAATCTTCTAATTCAAACACATCAACTTCACCTCCTCCTGGTTCCGGTCCACTATAGATCGAGAAACCAAACCTTGACTTAGTAATCAATCTGCCTGCTAAAGGTATACTTCGGAAATCAGCTTTCAATCCACATGCGAGAGCTACTCAGAATTATAACATTGTTGAAGACTTTGATATTTCCCCTTTAGTAATGTCGGCTTTGGAAGTGTTGCAATCGTGCCCAGCACAACATAAATTACTATTGTCTGCTATAGGAGCTGTCGATATTCAAGATTCAAACCTAATAATCTTCGATTTAGAAAATAGTACACCCCACCTGCCTCATCAAATGGCTTTCCAGATTCCAGTGTTAGTAAAAAACAAACCTTGCTTTTGGACTGTAAATGATGAAGGGGTTTCTACATGTATTATGTCGATCCAATGTTGGAGATCACTTGTTTCTTCCACACTCAATCAGTCTCCGACAATTCTAAAGGCTTTCGATGGTCGATGGTTCCATCCTTTTGGTATTTTGTAGGATTTACTCATAGGGGTCGAAGGCAAAATCGTAAATCTAGATGTGGAAGTGGTTGATGCCCCTCTAGATTACAACCTTCTCCTGGGTCGCAGTTGGTCTTATGCTATGACTGCTATTGTTTCATCAGTCTTTCCACTTATCAAGTTTCCTTATAATAGAAAGATTGTCATGATAGACCAGTTGACTTATTTATCATCTAATCCAGCCTCTTCAGATAGTATTTAGCATGTTGGTAAAACAAATATCCCTTACAAAGATGTTGGAGTAGGTTTGATTAAAGATTCTGGTTTACTAGGAACTTTTTCCTTCCCTCCTCCTAATGTATCGCCTTTTATTGCAACTGTTCATATGATTTCATCGAACACTATTGCTTTTGATGATCCTTCGATCGTGCCTTCTAATTCTGAGGTGGATTCATTTGGTGGCGCGATGCCTTTGAGTCCCTTTGAAATTGCATATCAGGCTGTACAGTCGTTTTCTGATTCTTGTTCAATCGAAACTGATTCAATGAATGTGGTCCATGGGGAATCACTTTTGATGTCAACCTCAGCTACAACAACACTTTCTGATCCTATTCATACAGATGAGCAGATTCGTGAACTTTCGTCTATTGATGATTTACCATGGGAAGATCTTCATCACCGATCTTCGTTTTTACCTGAGATTGATCATTTTGAAGATGATTTTTCATCTATTTTTACCACTGACTATGTTAAAGAACCACATAATCCATTGCAACATTCTGATTTTGAGTTAAATTTGGGAAATATCTCTCGAACGGTTCCTATTCACATTTCAGTTAAGCCCAGAATTATTGAAAACATTCATATAGGTGCTTCCTATATAGACAATGAAATCCAAATTTATAAAGCCCTATTTTAAGAATTCCATGACGTGTTTTCTTGGTCATATGAAGAAATGCCAGGAATTGATCCATCAATTGTTGTCCATGAAATTAAAACATACTCAGATGCTAAAGTTGTCCTACAATGTTTACATTAGATACATCTAAGAAAAGCTACTGCTATCAAAGCTAAAGTTGAGAAATTACTTCATGTAGGTTTCATTTATCCAATTCCTTTAATAGATTGGGTATCGAATATTGTTCCTGTTAATAAAAGAAAAGGAACGATAAGAATATGTATCGACTATAGGGCTATTAATCGAGCTTGTTCTAAAGACAATTATCCAACCCCCTATATTGATCAAATTATTGATCACTGTGCCGGCAGTGAAATGTTCTCCTTTATGGATGGTTTTTCTGGTTACAATCAAATCAACATACTCCCTGCTGATCAACCTAAAACAGATTTCATTTGTCCATGGGGGACATTTGCTTATTGCAAATTACCGTTTGGATTGAAGAACACTAGAGCAACTTTTCAAAGGGCTATGTCTTATGCATTTCATGACATCAAGCACATTGTGCAGCCTTATCTCGATGATTTACCTACCCCTTCATTACGTAGAGCTGATCATTGTAGAAATTTTGAATAATATAACACTTATTCACAGAGATTATCTTGATTGTACACTATTTGCGAAATCATGCATAATACATAACCTCCTCTACTATTTATCATCAATTTTGCGGAATAAAAAACATTCGCATGCGCACATTGAAACATCAATCACACATATCAACACAGTATATCACGGGGAAAGCATACAACTGAAAACCCCAAACTACCTATATATTTTATTGATTGAGAACATGTAACAATGCATATACAATACTCCTCGCAAGTACTCAGTACTATCTCCACCTGTTACACACAAACTAGCTCAGATCTGAATCAATCACAGGTTCAAATCTCCTCCTCCGCTTGCCTACCTCCACTGCGCAATCCTGCATGAGAATAGATTGAGAATGGCTGATCCAAACTCGTATTTCCCTTGGCTGAACCATGCAATTCTCATTGGCAATACTCAATCCATTGATTGTGAAAATCTCATGCAAAACTATAGTCACAACTGACAGCTATCTTGCCCTTTCACTCACCTCTAACACTTGTCTCCACTACACTGTCCATGCACTAAGTTAACTGATGTATTCTTCAGTTGATTTATGAGTTAATAATTAGTGAATTAATTAATAATTAATTCACACCACTCATCACTAGTGTATTTGGCAGTTAGATTAAATACAACTAGTTCAACTAAGTCAAACTGAACACAACTCCATCAACTCCTCAATCAACTCCACCAAACTCAATCACTTGTGTTCTAACTGAAGTCCATCATGCAATAGCTCAACTAACCCATAAGAAAAGCATATTTTCTTCTGGCAGTTGCATGTGCCACATTCATAGCTCGAACTGAAGTGTTGCAAGAGGATAAGATAATGTTTATACTCCAAATATTATTAAGAGCTAATAATATTTGACTGTTCTATTTTTAGACTGGTAGTCTAAAAATAGACTCCGCCCATATGTCTAAAAATAGAAGTCCATCTATTTTTACCAACATGACCAATCATCCATAAATAGCATCCTACAACTCATAGACCATGATTCGTATGTCTAAAAATAGACATAGTTTAAAAATAGACTTTGTGCCAAAAATAGCCTGCGGGCCCACTTAGTGAAGGTGACTTCTTTTCAATAAGCTCCATCATCTTGTTGCATTTTCAACATAACACATATACACATATATTTTCCCCTGGATCCCAAAACTGAGCCTACTAGCTTGATTTTTCATTATGTTCCTTTCAATGTTATAATACATATTTATACATGTTGAAGCATCCAATACCATGGACCGAAAACCATCACATCCAATACCATGTACCGAAAACCATCGCCTCCAAAAACATGTGTGAAAATCATGCACAAAACCATAGGTGGGTCCGCCCAACGACGCAATGAAAGGGGACCCCGCCCCCCCTCTAACCCCCTAGTTAACTACATGGGCAAGTTGTGGAAAGAATATAACACAACCCAACAATTCCAGTGCGTGACTCAGGTGAGTAGTCCAATCAGGTTAATACGGTCCAAAGGATCCTGCGGTATCCTAAAGATTGTTACTTTACTTCTTGTACCGCCTCATCGATACAGTCAAGGTCATCTTCAAAGCTGAATGTCATTATAAATCCCTTGCACATAATATCCCATTCACCTGTACTATGGCGGAGCTCCATTTCTAACTACCAATTCATCAGGATGACATCTAGGGTGTGATAAAACAAGTGCACCCATTCAAGTTGGGGCTTCTCTCCATAAGCCTGAGCCCATTTGGCCAAGTGCATGCGTGGATCATCCTGCCCATCATATTTGTCTGTCATTCTTTCCTTTGGCTTCCCAAAGCGCGTTCTCATAATTCTCCTACATTTGCTCCAATCATCAAATCTACCAATATGTGTACCCCACCACCTTACAGGTGCAATGCATAGTGCCTAGTCCAAAGCCTGGAAGTGCTGCTTCTCTAGTGCCTCCCTCTCAAATGCATCCAAAAATGTATCTTCATCATTCATACCATCATAAGTGGGTAGATTTCTTAGCTCTGATAAAGCACAAGATAGTGACTGGGTCATCATGCTACATCTTAGTGTAGTTACTTCATGTAACTAATTTTTCCATCACTCTAGTTCTTCATCAGAGTTTGAGGTGCAGGAACTCTCGTGATCCCATGTAATTTGTCCATCCACTTTTGGATTCACCCAATCTTGGTCTCTCACTGTTATCTTATAGATACAGTCCAGATCGTCATCACTCTTATAATCACGGACTAGTTCAATATAGCACAATCCTTCAACAGGATCTAGGGGTACTATTATGCAAAGCGATTTCTTCTCAAATATCATCTGTCGCTTCTTTAGGTTGATTACCCTATTCATAAATTCCAAGGAGCCGAGGGTATGGGTTACTGTCATCCACAATTTCTATTACCTTTAAGTCAGCCAATGTGCTTGTGCCTTCAATATCTATAGTCACCCCTTGCAGCCACCTCATGGGGATGATCTTTTGCTAATTCTGCATCCTTAAGCGAATCGGAGACCACTGTAGCATGGATCTTCCCATTCGCTCCCAATTCTACTTTGGTAGGACGTTCACGTCTGACCCCAGGTCAAAAATAACCTAATCCATTTCATACTCTCCTATCTGCACATGTTATATAGAAAAATGACCCCCTCATCAGCTCAGAGGGGAAATATATGATAGCCAAAGAAAATACCAATATCACAAGCCTTGTTTCCACACTAACACTGGCTAAACATTGAAAACATGCTTTATAAAGATTCTCTGTAAGCCTAAGGGAGCGTTAGTGACCCTACTAACTCAACATGTTGGTTTGAGGATAACGTTAGTGGATCCTAATGAGAATCTAGAGGTCAAAGGAGCGAATTGACTCATAAATATCTCTATATTCCCTCCTAAATCTACTCAGAAAAGAAAGGAAACATCTAAAGTTCGACCTATTTGTGGGATTTCTAATCCTAATGAAGGAGGCAAATGGAAAAGAGCTCAAAATCATGGCAATGTCATTTCTTTTACCTTCAGAGACTCATGGAGGAACTTGGAAACCCTAACTCGATTGCTACATAAGCAAAGCTAGGGCTACGGTGATAGGGGTCAGATCATTTGAAAGGATATCTTACTTGATTGTTGAGCATAGTCTCAAATCTATACATAAGAATTTGGTAAGAAGGGAGAGAGAGAGAGGAGCTAGAGGGGTAAGGGAAGGTTGATGCAACAAATGGTTGTAATCACTCTTCTGACATTAATATAAAACTATAGTTGTACTATCTACTCCGTGGTGTTGATGATATCATTCATTTAGTTGTTTGTCCAATACCTTTTAGCATGAGTAGGTTACTTATGTGTAACTAGATGTCTTGTATATATTCATGTATTAGTTATTAAGGTTGTATGTTATTATTATGCTTCTCTCTTCTATGTGTAGGACTTGATCTAGAGCCAGCTTAGGGGGACTTCAATCTAGCTACATTGTGCTCTCCAACAAATCTACATGAAGGCTTGAGGTAATGAATATGTCTTGCTTTGATAGTTAGTTATTGTCTATGGACATGCATGCAACTTTGTGACAACTGCAGGTAATCTTATAGTCTACCAAGGGTCCCAGGAAAACCCTTGAGGGTATCTCCATTCTCCATACACTGTGCATTTTATCCTATAGCAGAATTGGTGACTTCATTGGGGACTATACATTAGTTCCTAGTTCACCCAGACAGTTCCTAGTTTCCTCCTCCTTCTAGACCTCCCTATACTTCTACATTCCTTTTCTAGCCCATTAAGACCTTGTTGCATTCTTCCCTCATATATTCAGCCCTAGATCTGATCCCCAAAGCCCTATTTTGAACTCTTTTCCCACACTAAGACAGGTTAGCAGAGCAAATAGAGCTTTATAAAGCTCCATGTCTGCACAAACAGTGCATTAGTAGAACCAATAACTCTCTATGGCCTCTGCTACAGAGCATTAGTCACCCAAATTTTGACATGCGACTATGTTTGTAAACTCAAAGGGATGGGAAACCTACTCATGGAATAAAAAAGGATCTACATCTGTATTTTTTTAGCAATATTTGTGTCCTAAAATGATTTCTTTTTTAGGAAATAGTTTTTTTCTTTCTTAAAAAGTTTTTATAAAAGAAAAATCAACATTTTTTATTCATTCTTCTACTTAGCTGGTTAAAATCTACTTTATTTTGGTTTCAAATAGTTGTTAGAAAGCATTGGAAAGATTTTTGTTGGTTATGCTCGTGCTATAATGACTAGGATGCATGGAACAAATATGAATGTATGAAAGACTTTCACTTGTAGAATACAACTTATTTCATTGAATTGAATATTTTCAAGCATTGTCTTTTGCATGACTTTGAGTCAGAGTCCCACCAAATATAATACATCAATACCCCTACTGGAGACACTAAAAAAGTACACATAAAATCTACCTAAAATCAATTAGTAACTCTTTATAGAGAAAACAAACATTATTTTAGGCTAGGACCTTGGGATAGGGAGTGTGAGTAAACTACCCAAGATCAAAAACCAAAACTAGTGTCATTAAAAGAGAGAAAATTTCTTCTGCACTCATACTACCAGCACCACTCTAGTCAAAGTGGAGCTAAATACGAGACAACATCAAACTGTAAGTGAACGTAGCCCACCTTCGCTTACAACTCCTTTAGGTATTCTATGTATTGGGCATCCCTTCAGGGATTTCAGAGTTGACTTGGGGACTAAGGTATCCTATCCACACAACATATTGTCCATGACTATGTTCCCCCTGGTAATGTCTGTGATATGAGGTGTCCTTAGTGGCCATACTTTTAGGGACTTACACAAGGTGACTAGGGTAGGCTGCGCTGGTACCTAACACAGACATACCTACTCTGTCTTTAGTATTTTGGAGGGTGCTCGCCTTCACGAGAGTACTTGGCCCATCAATCTGAGGTTCAGGTGAAGCTCTGGAGTAACCGTAACTGTACATTTGGCCAACCCTCTCTGTTATTCATTGTGATACTAGGTTTCATCTCCAGTGATCGATGCTTATTAGGCAAGGTCATTTCCCTCTGTTTGCTGATTGATCCACTTAGTGTATTTTTTATTTTTTAGGTGCCCAAGTGTTATCATTGAGACTTTAATAAATATCATGATAAAATTTATTGATAAAAATTATCGGTCACCATGGCTACATCCAACCATCGTCGTCAATCTAGATGATTTTTAGGACTTCCTCCACTCATTGTGGAAGATCCGCCAAGCTCCAGTGAACTGGATTCCCCATCTTCAGGAAATCAGTCTTCGAGATCTCACACAGAATTTGTTTGGACAACCAATGATTCAAGCTTACTAGAGTATTTCTTTATTGCAAGATTTCTTCCTCCTTATAACCCTCTGATCATGAATCTGTTGGACCCACTCTTCGTTCGCATTAAACCTGTACACCCTGTGTCTTCAGCTTAAACATTTCCATCCATCCCGTCGATGACTAATGGGTCATGGAAATTTTTGGACACTTTTGGTCCCCCACCACTTCCCCAATCGACATTCATTACCACATCGTTAATGGTGAACCTTTCTATCCCATTTTTCCCAAGTACAAACCCTCACATGACACCCTCCACGAGTGGAACCCAGCTATGTCGGGTTCCACCTCCTTAGTGTCAAACTCTATACCTTCGACAAGTGCTACATACAATGCTCCTTATAATACTCAACACCTTTATCTTCTTCTCTGTCTGCATTTCCACCAAAACATTAAATTATTTAAACATGTCAAAGACTTTAGATTTCTCTGTAAGGAAATATATCCATGTATTCCTTAAGAATTCATTTATAAATGATACATAGTACATAGGCTTACCCAACGATGGAACCTTCACAGGTCCAAACATATCATTGTGCACAAGATCTACTACCTATTTCACCCTCTTACCACCAGAGGGGAAACTCACCTGATTCTGCTTCCCCTGATACATTCAGCAATACTAAATCTAAGACACATCATCATATTGTGCTCTTTTCCTTTTGATCCAACTTCTTCCATTATTCATTGGACACTCCCATTGGTTTAGTACCCAGATATACCACAATCCACTAATCTTTATCTACCAATAGATCCTCCATCTTGAGTTTCCATAACTCAAAACTCTAACCATTAAATTTCTCGATCTCTATCTTTCCACTACTCGCCATCTTCCTTCACCACCAGAATTGATTCTACAGATCTCCGACTGAACAGGGTCTACCACAGGCCCGAGCGAAACTTGTCAGCAACAAAGGCGTCCCCTTGAAGAAAAAATAATTCTAATACCAAATGTAGGTTTTAACCTCGTACATAAATTACCTACATACGAATTCTAAAACATAGAAAATAAATAATAGCGAGAGCATAACACATAAAACAAATATACATAGATATTTCGCACTAGATCCCAAAATTGGGACTACCGGATTGATTTTTCATTATGTTCCTTTTAATTTTACAATACATATATATACATCATGAATCATCCAATACCATGGACCGAAAACCATTGTGCCCAAAACCATGTGCAAAAACCATGCACAAAACCATAGGTAGGTTTTCCCACCTAATATAGGGTCCAATTTTTTTTTTTTTCTTGAGGTGCGGCCCCAGACCCCATAGAGGGGGGCTAACCACCCCCCTCAAACCCCCCGTAGAGGGGGGCCTACTGCCCCTGTTGTGACCCCCTCACTGCGCAATCAGCACAATGAAGGGGGGGCTTTGGCTCCCCTCTAACCCCCTGGTTTAACTAGGGGAGCTAGTCGTGGAAAGAATATAACACAAGCCAACGCTCACAAGGAACTAGAATTTTTTATTGACTTGGTACTAGGGGCAACTACAAGCAAGAATGTGACAACTGGTTAGGTTAGTTGGGTCCATAGGGATGAATGAACAATGGTAGGATAGTCATGAGAAAGGTAATAGGAAAGGTAAGGTAAATGGACTTGAGTCATCAAATGCCTTGGCCATGTTGGGAACTATTGTTCTCAATGTTGTGCATGTTGTGCATGGATAAAGAGAGTTATCTTAACCTTGACCTTATGATATCTGGTAATTATGTTGTGATCATGATTATGTTGATGTATGCCATTGTCTGATAGGATCATGATTGTTTTATGCTAATTTTTATATATATGTATGTACGTATATCATTGTTTGACAAGGTTATCAGGGATTGTTTTGGTGGAGGAATGATTGCTTTTGCAAGTGAATGGCATGGAGAGGTTCTTAATCTTATGAGGAATCAAGTGGGAAGAGTAGTCGCCATAGATCTGTGAGGTTAGTATCATGTGGGTAACATTTTATATTATGTTCTTATACCATGCCTATGTTTATGTTATGGACAAGTTATGTTGAGGGATAAAACAATGGAACAAAAGTAGTGTGACCTACCAAATGTTGGAACAAGCATTGATATTGTAAAGACACTAGAGTCAGTGTGGTTTCTGGATGTGTAGTACTACTATTGTGTATAAGTTGTTCATGTTGTACCTGTGATGTTGTGTACATGTGGCGTTGTGTATATATGATGATGTGTACATGTTGTTTATGCAGTGTAATGTATAGATGGTGTTGTGTGCATATTGGATATGTGGTGTTGTGTACATATGGTGTAGTGCACATGTTAGATATGCATTGTTGTGTACATATGGTCATGTTGGATATGCGGTGATGTGTAAATATGGCGCTTTGTGCATGTTGCATATGTGGTGTTGTGTACATACGGTGTGGTGTGCATGTTGTACATATGGTGCTATGTACATGTGGTGTTGTGTACATGTTGTGCAAGTGGTGTTGTGCATAGTGGTGTCGCATACATGTTGTACATGTGGTGTTGTTGTACATATGGAATTGTGTACATATCATACATGATTTTGTTGTATACCTGTGGTATTATGTTATGTGTAGTCCTTGTATCATGACATGTATTCATTGTGTTGTACTATGTGTACGTATATGCAATGTGTTGTATGTCGAGTGTAGGTGTATGTATTATGTTGTGTTGTACACCAGGTGTAGGTGTATGTGTTGTGATGTATACTGTGGGATTTGTGGGGCCTAGCCCAGATTCAGTGTTAGTTATCCAAACAAATCCCTACACTACTGGCCCTTTCAACATCAGCCCACGGAGTGCAGACTGAAGTCTCACCTGAAGTAGTAAGGGGGAATGCTGGAACCACGTTTCTACACCCTATGATGGTCATAATGTTGGTTTATACACTTTCCCCTACTTTCATGTAGGTTACTAAGCTTTAGGGCTCTATCAATCTACCCCTTATTCCTCCCTTTAGTACCTCCATGAAGATTTATGATTGACCTTCGCGCATCCCTAACCCATGGTCCAGGTACTTTCGCGCAGTTATGACAATGTATTGTGTAGGTTGTTATACAGTAAAATGACCTCCTCATCATCTCAAAGGGGAAATACATGATGACTAAAGTAATTACCAAGGTCACAAGCCTTGCTTCGAAGCTAATGCTACCTATACACTGACAACCTGCTTTATAAAGCTTCTCTACAAGCCTAAGGGAGTGTTAGTGACCCAAGTAACTCTACTTGTGACCTCGGGGACATTGTTAGTGAACCTTAACAAGGATCTAAGGGTCAAAGGAGTGAATTGATTAAGAAATATCCCTATATTCTCTCCTAAATCAACTCAAAAAAGAAAGGAAACATCAAAGTTAGGCCTGTTTGGGGGATTTCTAATCCTAGTGAAGAAGGAAATTGGGAAAGAGCTCAAAAGAATGGCAACATCATTGCTTTTACCTAAGGAAACTCATGGAGAAACTTGGCAACCCTAATCTCAAATGCTACATAAGAATAGTTAGGGTTACTGTGAAAGGGGTTAGATCATTTGAAAGGATAGCTTACTTGATTGTCAAACAGAGTCTCAGACCTAAGCATAAGAAGTTGGTAAGAAGGGAGAGAGAGAGAGGAGCTGGAGGGGTGAGGGAAGGTTGATGCAGCTGATGGTTGTAATCACTCTTTTGACATTAATATAGAACTGTAGTTGTACTATCTACTCCATTGTGCTGGTACTATAATTCATTTATATGTTTATTCAATGTCCTTTAGCATG
>APFE030338676.1:0-18341 GCA_000404065.3 Pinus taeda
TCTAAAAATAGACATAGTCTAAAAATAGACTTTGCGCCAAAAATAGCCTGCGGGCTCACTTAGTGAAGGCGACTTTTTTTCACTAAGCTCCATCATCTTGTTGCATTTTCAACAAGAAGGTTATAAAGTACATAATTTAATCACTATAAATGGAAGATATTTTGTTCTCATAGTTTAAGCCAATATTTAATATTGGCATGTTAAGAAATAAATAATAAAATAAAAGGACACAAATTTTTAAGTGCATTTCTTTGCCATTCATTAAATGGAAATCGTAAGTGGAAAGGGGTTATTTTTAGAAGGACCTAAAAATAGTATATATTATGTTCTCATATTTTCAGCCAAAATTTTACATTCTAGAAAGCAAGTAAACTAGAAAAGCGCATTCAAAGCTACGAGGGACATGGTAATGCCATATCTAGTGAAAGGAAAAAATGGTTGTGAATGTAAACAACACTATTGGATTGCTAGCTCTTTCTCTCTATCATCAGATAAGTGTGAGATTAAACTATTTTCCTTGCTTTTTGGAAACCCATCTTTTCAAAAATATTATGATCACAATTTTCCTTGCTTTTTGGAAACCCGTCTTTTCAAAAATATTATGATCACAATTTTCCTTACTTTTTGGAAACCCATCTTTTCAAAAATATTATGAAAAGCTATTTAATAAAATTATAAAACAAGCTATTCATTTCTTTGTGATTTTTCTTAAAGTCTATATACCAGTAAATAGTTATAATCATAATAGTTGTCGTCGTCAATATTCATATAATTAGTATAATCTTGAAATAGGTAAAGGGAAGATTGAAGTGAATTGAGGATGCACATGTAAGTTGAGTTGAGAAATAGATTTTGTTATTTTCACTTGTATAAGATTGCAAATTAATGACTAAATTCTTATTTGTGGTTATTGGAGCAATTGACTAGTTATCATTGAAGACCTCATCCTTAGTTGCATTTAATGAGTTAGGACTTGAATTTGCTAGAGTAAAATGCAACCCCTTTCTTTGTTATCAATGTCTACTTAAATAAACATTAACATGACACTTGAGAGATTGTTGCCTTTGCTCCTAGAAAAGAAGTGATGAAGAGGAATTTTTATAGTCAATAATGGCATATATTACACCATGGACAGTGAGGGTGACAAGGGCCCATGTGGTATCACTTATTCTTAATTTCGTTCATTCATCAAAATATATGCATTTTCCACTTGTGACATGTTCAAAAGGTAGTGAAGTAAAACATGACTTACTAACAAATATCATCTATCCTGATTCTTCAACACATATACAACAAGTAGCATGTTTTTAGAGGGGAAATGTGGCATATGTTCTTCCCTAAGTCAAATGACTCAATGCTTGAAACCGAGTCAAAACAACCCACTAACTCAACATTGCATTACATGGTATCTTATTTCAATTCTCTTTTTGTTTTGGACAACACTTTACTATACATATACGAGGAACTTATAATCGAGAGAAAATTCAAAATTGAAATGTCTCAATATTATCCAAATACTTCGTCATTCAAGTAAAAAATAATGCTATTTAAAACTAATTTATTTTACTCTAATCAAAAGTTTAGATCTTTTACATTTTAAATTTACATATGAATGAAAATAATTAAATAACAATCACAATTAACCAATAATAAACCATTAATCAATTAATATATTAAATTAAAGTAAAATAATAGACCATTTTTATTTCATAAATATATAAGTGAAATTAATCAATCTCAATTAAAAAAAAAATGCAAAACAATTCCATATTTTAATTATTCTAGTTTAATTGTCCAAGTGGCCTTGGATAGACTAGAATTAAGTGTCTTGTTAAAGCATTCCTACATATTAAATCACTAGTTCAATTCCCCACCCTATTTAAGTTGGATGTTATTCTTAGATATGATAATTATATAGCTTCATTGTTGTTGAACTCATATATATATATATATATATATAAAATGCGTCTTGAATTATTAATATGGTGAGGTGAATAAAAAATTTACACTTCAAATATTCACCGGCATTAAAGACCTTAAGCCGTGAGTGCTCATCATAACCGCATCAGGGGCCTTCAGAGCTTCAAATGTGAAAAATAGTAATGAAGATTGGTAAATGGTGATATTTAGTATTCATTTAAATTGATTTTTTTAAGAATTAAATTATTAAATATTTGACATTAAAATATATAATGAATTAATATTAATATAGAATACATAAATTATTATCATAACATGTGATTTTCATAGGTTTGTATATAAACATGAAGCTTGATTTGGTAGATGTAGAACCTGTTAAGTTAAGTATAAGTAGCAAGATGATGTCAATATTATTTACTTATATTCTTATTTCATTAGTTAAATGTGTTGTAATATTTTTTAATTAAAAATTTGTTATAGTAAGGAAATAAAATAAAAATTTAATGAAAGTAAAAATTTATAGTAATAAATAAAAAATTAACATCATTAATTTATAAACGGATTTCCTTCTCTTTTTTCTCGGCAGAAAGGGGATTGCGCTAGGGCTACCCTTTAGCGCCGCTGCTATTCATCCTGGCGATGAACTCCCTTAGCCTCCATATCAATAAGGCAGTATCAGAGAACCTCTGTAAACCCTTGAAGACATGCAGGAACAACTATATATCCCACAATTTATTTGTTGACGATGTTCTTATTTTTGCGATGTTATGCAGGGTTACATGGAGATGCCTTTATGACATTCTATATAGGTTTCAAAGGGCCACGGGTTTACAAATAAATATAACAAAATCTATCCTATATCACAACGATGTCAATATGGAGATGGTGGAGTGGATTGTTGATATGTTTGGTGTCGCCACAAAGTCAATCAGGGAGGGTATTAAATATCTGGGATTTCACTTAAAGGCAAAAGGATATTCAAAAGAGGACTGGAAATGGCTCATTGACAAATATTACAAAAAGGTTTCCTCCTGGGAATATAAATGCCTAACTCTAGTTGGAAGAATAGTTATAACACGTGCTGTTCTTTTACAACTTGTTGTGTATTGGGTACACATTTTCTACCTCCCGGCAAGCATTATTCAAAAAATGAAGAAGATCACTTCAAATTTCATCTGGGGCGGCAATGCAGTTCAAGGAAAATATCATCTCACTTCTCTGGAGAAGATTTCTAGGCCGAAGTCATCAGGTGGTTGGGGTATATTAGATTTAAGAACATTTGGAAAAGCTCTCCTGTGCAAATCCTTGTGGAGAGGCATCTATGGGAATGGTCCTTGGAGTAACACCCTATAAATCAAATACATGAAAGGTAAACATATGGAGCACTGGTACCATTTGAAAAGGATTGGAGTAAAGGGTTGTTCTGCTATCTGGCTTAGCTTCCGCAAAATTGAACCTTTCTTCTTGAGAAATCTTAAATGGAGCCTCCAAACAGGTAAAAGAATCTTTATCGGAATCGACCCCATTATGAGTGGATGCGTAGGCATTTCTATACCTGATAGGATCCTTTCCTTTCTTCACGACAAACGATACTTCACCTGGGATAAATTGATTACAAACTGGCAGGGTCCCATCCCCATTTGGAAATCGGCTGATGATATTGGCCTGTCGGTGTCACTGTTATATTTATGGAATCCACTCAGGAATGCCCTGAGAAACTGTGGGTTTCTCCGGTCCAATTTACAGGATTTTTTAGTTTGGCATTTACCAGGTACAAATAACAGGTGTCTGTCAAGGATATTTATACTGACATGATGGCTTCTAAATATGCGCTCTCTTATCCACTGTTTCCTATAGCTTTTTGGAAATCAAGGTGCGCTCCGAAGCTCATTTATTTCTCATGGTTGGTTTTTTATAATAAAAACCTGTCCTGGGAGAACTTACGGAAAAGAAATTGGCATGGCCCGAGCAGATGCCAAATGTGTGAATCAGCAGAGGAATCAAATTTTCATATGTTCTTTCAATGCAACTCCATTCAGCGAATTTGGCATGAACTGGCTTTTCCATATGGATTTCCTCTTGTCAGATGTCTCTACACATGCCACTTTTGTCTGTTGGGGTAGACAGCGAGAATCATGGAGGCCGATCTTTGTGACTGCTTTATGGTGCGCCTAGAGCTGGTGGAACAATAAAATTTTTAATGATGCAAGGGTGGCTCTCATGGACATTATACAAAACATTTCTTTCCTTCTCGGCTCTGTCCCCAAAGAGAGTCCAAAAATGAAAAAGTCCAACAGGAATGGGCTGCCTGATCCTCTCCTTAGAGCCCCGATGGCCTTTTTTGACGGAGTTGCCCAACGAAATTCTTGTGGCTGTGGGGTTTTCATAATCATAAGCGAGCATCTACATTACAGACTAGCTTGGAATGCTGGTTTTGGGACAAATAGCATGGAAGAGGCGATGGCCCTTGCGGGTCTGCTCGCTTTCTGTATCTATTTTGACATCCATTCCATCTCTATTTTCGGGGACTCCAAGTCCATGGTAGATCATGTTAATGGTAAATGCATCACCAGATGCCCACATCTTGCTGGCTGGTTGGAGAGAGTCATGTTTTTTTGGGACCTCATGGTTGGCAGCTCTATACAGCACATCTACAGGACTCGGAATCAGGTTGCGAACTGTCTGTCTAAGCAGGGTCTTCTCCTCGGTACAGGTACCTAGTCTCTGGAGGTTTTGGCATATGGGGAGTCTTTTTTCATACAGGACTTCTGTATCCTGGGTTTTTGATCATCTTCAATGGTTTCAAATGTTTTGCTTATGGTCCTTCTCCTTTTTGTATCCTTTTTTGATTTCTCTTGTATATGGGTGGTCTTAAATGATAGTATCCATCTCTGTTACATGCTCCTAGCGAGAAGCTAGAGATGTTTTTGCATAAGTCTTATCTTTCTTATCTGAGATTTTGTAGTTTTTTTGCACATAAGTCCCCTAGAATATGATATATGTAAATACATGATATGTACTATCTGACACTGCTTGCTTATACAGGACCAGTATAATATAATCTTGCTTTTTTCTTCCTGAAAAACTTTATATAAAATCTAAAATCATAAACTTGAAAAATAAATTATAATTCTCATTTTTTTTTATTTAAGACAAAGTAAATATAAAATTCCAAATACAATATCTATAATTTTTTAAATTTGATTTTTTAATATGATATCTATAACAAATATTGTATATTCACATATTTATTAACTATATTATAAAATAAAGTTTTGAAATAATATAATTAAGATTATTATCATTTAAATTTATTTTAATGTAATATGTATATTATGATTGAGTTTGAGGCATTAATGTATCTTTTGTTTGATTTTATTTACAATATCATTCAACACCAGTAGCCTAGGGTGATTGCTCTAAAAGTTCCTCTCCATCCATGCATAATCTTTCATTCACATGCATGGATGGGGTTTGTCTAAAAACTTACAGATTTTCCATACAAATAATAGATTTAAATAAACAAAAATGGTATTAAAGTTTATTCAAAAAATCATCCACAAATAGAGTTATTATTATCTCCTCTCCATCCATGCATAATTTTCCATTCACATGCATAGATGGGGTTTGTCTATTTTTTTTTATAAATTTGCATACAAATCTATACAAATAATAAATTAAGATAAACAAAGAGATGATGGCTGGAAGATCAGTCGTTACGGGATCCCTGCCCTTTCTTCCTAGTCATGCCTTCCCCTTCCCCCCTCCCCCTTTTTTGACCTTTTCTAGCTTTCTAGGTTTCCCCGTTTCCCCCGTATTATCCCGTATCCTTCTCCTTTGAGCTATGACTTTTCTATCCTCCTAGGGTTTCTCTTGGGGTTAATTTATTTTATTAATTGTCTTGTTCTTGACCTTCTTGAATTTAGAATTTGTCTCTCGTTCTAATATTTTTATTACTAATACCATAACATTAATATCTTAATATTATCAATCTTGGCTTGTACTAACATCCCTAGATCCTTTAGATGACTTTACTAATAATTTTGATATTAAGCTTTTACCCTTACCTTAATTATTCCAATTTTTTTATTTTTATTTTTTTTTTAACTAACATTCAATAATAATTTATTAATTTCATTCGATTATTAGTTATATTAAATCAATATTATTATAAAACACCCCCTTTACATGTCTTGCGTAACCTAGTACTGATAATATGAATAGGAATTAAGATTTCTAGACTTTTTTACCTAGATTGAGTATATCTTATCCCTATTGGATATTAAATGAATAAAAAAAATAAAAAAAATTAAAAATAATTAATTAATTTAATAACTAAATGAGAAATTTATAAATAAAATAAAAATAGAATTAATACAAATATATATATAATTAAAATATATTTAAATTATTAAAAATTAATTATTAAGAAAGGAAATTATTACTTTTGATATAATATTATATTATTAATTATTACATAATTAGTTATTAACTTGATTATTAACCCATGATTAACATTATAAGAATATTTTAATATAATATTACAAATCTAGTCGTTTTTATATAGTCGTTGATGGTCACACCTAGCCGTTTGGAAAATCTACTCTCCCTATTTAATTTGCAGCCATGCTCTGACTCTTCAACTTGTCCTGACGATGAACCACACTGATTGGTTCGAAATGCGTCGACAAATGTTTTCTACATGTGATTTACGCCGAAACCCTTCTTAAAACTGTTATGGATCACAGAAGCCTCAATTCAACCAAACAAATATGGTATTAAAGTTTATTAAAAAATCATCTACAAATAGAGTTATTATTATCTCTACGTGCCCAAAGATAATGCAATCATCAATTATCTTGTTATTTTAATTGTAATTTTTATTAATATAAAGTTGTATGTTTTTGTTGTTTTTTGCTCTAATTTAACCTTGTTCAAATGTGGGACCTTGTTCATGCCTTTCAAAATTCAATAATTAAACTAAACAACAAGAATGATAGCTATATGGCATTGTTAATATTCATTATAATATAATGTTAAATGTGTTTATTATTATATTAAAAAATATAAATTAATAATATATTAGGATTTTGTTGTATGTAAAAGATAAAGTTGGATGAAATAGACTTTTTGTGTAGTTACTGTAATAATTTATTATTTAATTAATGATTGAAAAAAATATATATAATAATAAAAAGTTGCAATTTAATTATATATATATGAAATGTGGGTTTTTATGTATGTTAAAGTACATATATTAGTGAAGTATAAGAGCTAGTGAAACCAATGATACTACTATATTTTATCTAGATATTAATTTGATCGTCACAAAAGCTCTCAATGGATTTTTGGGAAATACATTTATATCTAATGACGTATAATTTTATAATGACATATTTTTTTTGGTATATGAACGATCACAGAGAAAATTAAGTTAAACTTTGGGTATTGTCTCTCCTAACCCGTGAAAATAGGAATGGTAAAGGAATGGTTATATATATTAGGTGTATTTTAATTGGAACCAATAAGTAAAATCTATATGTACTCATAAATTGAACCCATGTATGTTATATTAACACTTTCTAAAACAATATAATTATGGTTAACTTCAATCCAAAAAATAAAATTCGCATGGTATATTTGGTTAATCGAATTATATATATATATATATATATATATATAAATCAATATATATATATATATATATTATATATATAAGAAAATATAGTTTAATTTTTATATAATTTATGGAGTTGTCTTTAATGTAATTTTTTGGACTTTCCAGTGCTAGAATCCAGTGGAAAATTTTGAGTGAAATCTTGATTTGTGTTATTTAAACTAGTTTTTTGACTGTATATATGGATTCAGCACCCTGGAAAACTCCTAGGGCACTTCGATTGCATAGGATTACCCATCAAGCTTGTGATTTCAATAAATTTCTGCCAGATTTTAGAGAAATTTGACCGAAAAAACCTACCATAAAAGCTTCCAAAAAGTCGCACTAAAGACAACTCCATAATTTATAAGCAATTATCCTATATTTAGGGCAAATACGTAGCAATACCACCCTCCTTGACCTCAGTATCAATAACACTTACATGCAGGTAATAATAACAAAAAAATTATTCTCACATAAAAGCTTGAATTTATGAAATTATATTTATTAATCTAAATTGTACCTCAAATACTTATAACCTTATTGTGTGATAAAAAAAAAAATGTAATGGTAAAGACATATCAACAACGACGTCGTTTAGCGGCATCGCCATCACCATCACCATCACCATCAACACCACCAACACCATCATCAACACCAATAGCTTAGGCGCCTGAACTAACAATTATAATGCGCTCATTAAAAGCAATCCTAGAAACAATAAATGGGTCGCTGACAACTAGTGCCATGGAAGAATGACCTCACCATGAGGGAGGGAGTAAATCCAAAGAGGTCCAAAGTTTTAGATGATAGATAACCATAGGAGGATATTTCTAAGGGGCTGCAAAATATTAAGCTTCCAAAATTTTTAGGAGGGCAAGCCGGAGAGGTTGTTGAAGCATGGCTCGAAGGAATAACAATATGTTTCACGCTAAGAGAATATTCTTCTACCTCTAAGACAAAGATCGCTATATTTCAGCTTAGGGAAAGTGCTTTGATTTGGTGGGGAAATATAGAAAAACAATTACATCTCACATCAGCAACATTCCCTGGGAGTTGTTCGAGGAAAGATTCCACGCAAAATACTTGCCACCTTACTTTTAAGAGTAGCAAGTCAGAGCTTTCCACATGTTAGTCCAAGGTAACAAAACAATGGAAAAATATGAGATGAGGTTTATGGAACTTGTAAAATATCTTACTTATCTAGATACTGATGAACGCCAAGTTGAGTGTTTTGTGTATGGATTAAATCCTCGAATCAGAGTCATGGTTAGAATGTGGAGACCATCATTAGTAGCAAAGGCAGTTGAATGTACCCTCTATGCAAAAGAGCATCTAGGGATAAAAAGAGATGTCAATCCGACAAGACCCCCATTGTTGGATTTCAAAGGACTTGAAACTTCTTTAGGGGGAGTAGTTTGAGACCACATGTTTATGGTAATAGATTTACTCCAAGAGGAGTAGGAGCAAGGGATCCTATGATAGTTAATACTATATATGCATAATCATCAATATCTAATGCAAGTCATTGGAACCCTTGAGGAACTAATAATAGAGGGAGAAGCACCAAGGGAAGTAGCGCAAGAGGATGGAGCTCATTTTCAAGAAACTCACAGTTTGACACAAGGGGATCACCCCATGTTAATTGTTAGGATGTGGAGGGCTGCATTTTCAACGTGAGTGTCTAGAGGCCTCATCAAATGTAATGCAGTGAGAAGGAACAGAGTCATTATCAAATACCAAAGGCAAAAATAGAATCCATGCAGTAGTCAACAACAACTAGGTAGAACATCAATCCACTGTAGTGGAGTCTTCAGGTACTATTAATGGCATAAAACTCAAAATCTTATTTGATACCAGTGCTACTAATAGTTTCATTTTGTCATATGCATTAAATAAATGTGGGTTGGCAGCCCACAAGCAAAATGATTTTAGACATGTAGAAATGGCTTCAGGGGAACTTCAATCCGTTGATCTAAGGGTTTGTTCAACTAAGTTAATAGTATATGTCGCAACCTTGGGAATTTATGATATCATCAGAGGGATGGATTGGTTAGAAGCTCATTGAGCTTGGGTAGACTGTTACAAAAAAAGAATTCTCTGCATAAATGATGAAGGAGAGACGATCCAAATCCATGGTATTAAGAGGAGGGTATATTTACGCTTCATATCAACAATGCAAATGAAGCGTTGCCTAAGAAAAGGTTGTCAGGTATATGTAGTTAAGGAAGCAATCAAGGAAAAAGGGCTATCTCTAAAGCAATATTTGTTGTTATCTGAATTTCTTAATGTTTTTTGAAGGAACTACTAGGATTACCTCCTAAAAGGGAGCTTGATCTCACAATAGAATTGAAAGCTGGTACATAACCAATCTCTAAAACACCCTACAGAATGACAGATTTGGAACTTCAAGAGTTACAAATCCAGCTAAAGAAACTACTGGATATAGGACATATTCGACCTAGTATTTCACCTTGGGGAGCTCTTGTAATTTTTGTCAAGAAGAAGGATGTTGGACATTGGACAAGCCAACACTCCCTGTGTGTTTTGCAACATGGAATAACCACATCTTGTGGATCCCTATCTTAGTCGATGCGATTATTGACTAACACCTGCAGGTTTTTGTCTAACGATAATCATGATTCCCAACAAGTGGTATCAAAGCGTAGGTCACAAGTTCGATACACACCCAGCTCGCATTGGGGGGTATATTGTTGGACATTGGATAAGCCAACGCTCCCCGTGTGTTTTGCGACATGGACTAACCACCTCTCATGGATCCTTATCTCTGGCGATGCGATCATTGACTAACACCTGTGGGTTTTGGTCTAACAATAATTGTGATTCCCAACAAAGGATGGTTCCTTATGGTTATGCATAGATTATTGAGACTTAAATCAAGCTATAATAAAGAATAGGTATCCAATGCCTCGAATTAATGACCTCTTCGACCAAATGAAAGGATCTTCAGTCTTTTCAAAAATTTATCTACGGTTAGGTTATCATCAATTAAGAATTAAGGAAAGTGATATCTCTAAGATTGCATTCTGAACATGTTTTGGGCATTATGAGTTCATGATGGTAACATTTGGGTTGACCAATGCACCAACAATATTCATGAGTCTTATGAATAATGTTTTCCGCAAGTATCTTGACCATTTTGTACAAGTCTTCTTAGATGATATTCTCATCTACCTCGAAAATGAGGAGGAGCGTGAAGAACACTTGCAAATAGTATTATCTTGCCTCAGGGAGCACCAATTATATGGAAAGTTATCCAAGTGTTCCTTCTTTCAGAGGAAGATTCATTTCCTAGGTCATATTATATCTGGTGAAGGGATAACAGTAGATCCTGAGAAGGTAAAAGCAATCATGGAGTGGTCGATACCGAAGAATGCGCAAGAAGTGTGAAGTTTTATGGGTTTAGCCAGATACTATCAAAGGTTTGTAGAAGGGTTCTAAAAAATTGTGAAGCCTATCACAACTCTCCAACATAAAGGAGTTAGGTATGAGTGGAACCAGGAATGTCACAGGTATATTGTTGACCAGTGCACCAATCTTGCGAGTACCTAATATGAACAAAGAATTTACAGTGTGTATTGATGCATCCAAGGAATGATTAGGTACAATATTAATGCAATATAAGGGAGTAATAGTGTATGCCTCAAGGAAGTTAAAGTCTCATGAAGGACTATATGCCACACGTGATTTAGAATTTGTCATTGTAGTACTAGCATTAAAGATATGGAGACAATATCTTGTAACGAGAAGCTTTGTGCTTAAAAGCAACCACCATAGTTTGCAATACTTGTTTACCCAAAGGGACTTGAATGCTAGGCAAAGATGATGGTGTGAATTTTTACGCAAGTATGACTTTGGGATTTCTTACATTAAAGGAAAGGAAAATTTAGTGGAAGATGCCCTAAGTAGAAGACCAAGAATCTTTTTCCTTGTACCCATCAAGGTTGACTTGAGAGAGCAAGTGCTAACTTCTCTTGGAAGATAGATGTTATTTAAAAGTAAGATATGAGCTTTAGTAAAGGTCCAAAAGAACCTAAGTTTGAGAGGTATGAAATAGAGGATGGTGGACTGTTACAATCCCATGGAAGGATGTACATCCGTGATAGTGTGGATCTCTGAAACACCATCCTTAAGGAAGCCCACAGAACATTGTATTATGTGCATCCAGGTGTAAAGAAAATGTATGGTGACACAAAGAAACTCTTCTTGGGTAGGAATGAAGTGTGATATTGTCCAATTTGTTACAAAATGTCTTGAATGCTAGAAAGTGAAGGCTGACCATCATCGTCCAATAGGTCTCCTGCATCCTCGTGACATTCCTATGACCAAATGGGAGGTGATTTTTATGGATTTTATTGTCGAGCTACCTCTTACACCATAAAGGCATAATGTCATTGTGGTTTTGGTAGATAAACTAACGAAAAGTGCTCATTTTATTCCCGTAAGAGATACTTATGAAGTTGTTGATGTAACTCGAGTATTTATAAATGAAATCATTAGATTTCATGGAGTTCCTAAGAAAATCATATCATATAAAGATTCATGATTGACTTCAAGGTTATGGAATTGTATACAATCAACATTAGGAACTCAACTAAATTTAAGTACAACATATCATCCTGAGATTGATGGAAAAATTGAAAGGGTTAACCAAGTAATAGAAGATATGTTGAGGATGTACGTTATGGATCAACAACACAATGGGAAAAGTACTTACGCTTGGTTGATTTACATACAATAACAACTACCACAATCAGAATGCCTCCATTTGAAGCATTATATGGCAGAACTTGTAGAACACCGTTAAGTTGGGACATGTTAGAGAATCAAGTGATAGTGGGGCTAGAGCTAATTCAAGAGATGGAAGAATAAGTAAAAAAATAGACAACGGTTAAAGGAGGCACTAGATAGGAAAAAAGTTATGTTGATGCTCGCAGGACAAATAAGAATTATGAAGTAGGGGATCGAGTTTTCATCCACATAAGACCAAACAAAAGCATTATTTGGTTTGCAAAAGGAACAAATTTGTCACCTCAGTTTATTGGGCAAGTCAAAGTTGTGGAAAAAGTTGGACGAATGCCTATCGTCTTACACTGCCACCCCACTTGCATAAAGTTCATAATGTTTTTCATATATATGTATTAAGACATTATATAGCTGACAAATCACATAACCTTCAATAGAAGAAACTGCAGGTATCAGACAAGGGAACCATTTCGGTTGAACCATTACGTATACTAGAACGTAGGGTTCAACATCTCAAGACAACCTGGTAGAGCAAGTTAAGGTCCAATGGGACAAGTATTGTCTTGGATCGACTACCTGGGAAGACAAAGAGGCCATATGCCAAACATAACCCAACTTGTTTTGATTTTGAAGCACTTAAAACCCTTATTTTGTATATCTTTACTTTATTTTGGCTAGATACTTAAGACTATCATTTTGAACTGTTCTATAACTATGAAAGGTTACACGTAAGAATGATTTAAAATTATTTGCTTAACACTGTTGGGAAATGGATACTAATATGAAGTATGTTATTTTCTTAACATTGTTATTACATGGATACTGATATAAATTATGAATTATGTTGTGGATGTGGTATCTATAATTTTACATATCAACATGAATGATGAGATGGAAATAAAAGAATGACTACACTTAACTATTTAACGTGAAAAATAATTTCCAAATATATTGGCTAGACATAGCCAAGTATTTTATATGAACTCAAAGATCAATATCATAGATGACAACATATTGGGAATGCATATAAATTGTTATCTGAATATAATTAGTTTTGAATATATTGATGCATATGTTATAATGTGTGGACAAGTGTTTAGATTGCAGATAGTATCATTACCAAACCGACCACGTTATGAAAAAACTCCAAGAACAATTGAAGCTCAATAAGATTACATGATAGGTTATTGGTCCTAGTTTTACTAGGAGGGGTGGAGGTGTTTCCCACTGTTTATCATCAAAAAATTAGAGTCATGGGAGCACTGTGCGAGTCACGCTCCCCTAAACGTGTGATGATGTCTTCTAGATGCCTACTGGGAAATTAGGTTGATATAGTCGACTTTCTCACCCTTGAGATTTATGAATGATTAGATCAGTATAGCTAACACCATGACATATTCCAGTAGATGATGGATAGGATGGGAGTGGAAGAGATTAGGAAGGATAAGATGATTCTAGAATAACTTGAGAGCTCGATTGGATAGGGCATGACTATTAATATCGTAAACCTATAAATGTTTAAAACACAAATAAAATAAAATAAAATGTCCTCACATTAAATAAGTATTCAATCACAAGACATAATCCTTACATGATTACACTAATTGCTAAAATAGTTATTGATATACTATATAAACTTTAACTTCAGGATGAAGTTTTTTGAGGGAGGGGTGTATGTAATGACCCACCTCGAGTTATAGGGAACATAGAAATATTAACTTGTATACGACACATGCATACGATAGCTACATATGCATGTATTGCATGTACTACACTAGTATTTATACTCGCTAATATTGGAAAATGTCTAAGTTGAAGGTAATGAATTGATTATCAAAGTAAGTTCCTAACTCACCAAAATATAATGAATATATCGAGAGAGGTACTTGATATGTCTACCACTATTATATATATATATATAATTAATTTAATTAAAGTAATTTATTTAATATATGAAAAGTAATTTACTTAAATTTTAAAAAAGTGATTTATTTAAACTTATAGATAAAGTAATTTAATTAAATAAAATAAGACAATATAGTTCATAAACTAAACAAACAATTATAAGCAACACTCCATTACATTTGATAAATATAACTACCTCTAAACAAAGGAAAAAGATGACAATGGAATGTAGGATATCGACAATAGAAGAATGAGAGATGATGGATTTTTGGGGCATATAAGGGAGTCAAGGAGACCATGAGAAGGGGGGACAAAGGATGAAGAGTGTGAAAGGAGGGTTTTATTTCTTAACTATGGGAGAAGCAGAGATTGTGGAGAGAAACACAAAGTATGTGCAATTGTTCTTGGGGTTTTGGGCATGAGGGCTAGAAGACCTCTAGGAGCGGGAGCAACAACATACCAAAAATGCCTTCAAACAATATTTTGAGGTAAGTAATTGCAAATGAGTTGTTAATTTTAGTTTCTCTGATTAAGTTGTAAAATTAGGCATTAGAATTTGATGTCAATTGTCAAATTTTAGTTTCTCTGGTTAAATTTAAAAAATTAGGGCTTTACACATATTCCACTTTTAAGAAATTCATGACATTAGGGAATTCATCCTTGTCGAGACAATGATGAACTATCTTGACATCACCAACAAATAAAGAATCTAGGTCGCTTTGTTGACCTTCTTGTCTTGCTTTCTCCAAAATGCTTCTAAAGGTTGGTAGTATTCTCCAAATCTCTGTTGGCCTACCCAAATCTCTACCAACAAAGTTGGAATCACACAAAACTATTTTCTCCATTCTTAAATGGACTTGAATATAATCTCTAACTTGTGTCAACTGCTAATAATGAGGGCTATCAGTGGGATGATATTTATAACAATCACAGTTTGACGAAGGGGGCAAATTTGCATAGACTAGCGAACTAAACGTTGAACATAAAGCTAACAGAATGTGGCAAAGTATTCCCTGCTTCCATTTGTTGTAAAAGACAATGCTTTCTCTTGAGTAAACCAATAAAATTTTTGCTTGTATTACAAATGGAAAACCATTTACCATTTATGTAAGAAGAAAAGAATACATACTAGGGGCTAGTTTGTCTTCTTTAGTAAGACATTTATCTCAGGGAAAAGCTAGTGTAATCACCCATTTTTCCACATCTTTCCTCTGCTCAACCTTACACTTATTTTTCACATCAAAATGTTGCCTACATATGTAATAACTAGATTGTCCAATGGAATGTTTGCCTTCAACAACAAATAAATGCAAAGTGAACAATTCACTATCTTCGCTCTTGGAATTTCGAAATTTTGTCTCCCTTGAAATAGAGATTCTATTTATTTTGTTAAAACTGACGTTCACATGGACCTCATAGACATAAAGCTTCTTGATCTTAGACATAAATAAAAGAATTTCAAGTTGAATACTTGAGAGTTCTTTCTGCACAGCTTCAACCTGCCTTACACACAAACGAAGAACCATAAAAGTATTGGGAAGCCTGCCATCGTAAAATTCTTCAAGTTTAGAAATGTTGGGCCTACTTTCAACCCATTTTGGGACTATATATCCAATGTCAAAGTCCGCAGGAGAGACTTCATTGAATCTTATCTTGCATCCATTGCTAAAAATGTAAGGCTGACTTGTCACTAAAAAGACACTCTTAAACTTAACACCTGCAAAGAAAAGAGAGGATGCTACCTATGTTATTGGTACTATAATAGTCATAGAGAAATTGGGAAAATGAGTTGGTTACCCATAAAATTGTCATTGTAATCACCATAAATTAACAAAGAGATAATGATTCTTGTTAACCAATTCATATCTTTATAAGGATTAGAAATTCATATTTAACTATTTTAATATGATTGAATCCATACCTTTTTCTCCTATATAACCTCCTTCCCTTTTATTTATTTTGGTCGATCATCCTACGTTGCTTATAGAATTGATATGAAGTTTCTGAAATCCAATCTTGTCGTTCGAAACCAACAGTGTAGTAGTAGCACCCACACCAGTGACATCCTTAGTCGTAAACACAAAATCCAACATCAAATTCACATTTCGTGCATAGTTGTTATCCATTATGCAACAAAGTCACCAAAATTATCATGATAACAAAAATACTAAACAAAGAAGATAAGCTTGATTGGCACTTTCAATCCAACTGTTGAGTCACTTCAATTAGCACTATAACAAAATGAACACGTTTGTTGCATAATTCTACAGACAAAAGTTTCATTATTTGGTGCAATTCTTTTGTAAGAGGGTTCTCTTTGAACTTGGTTTTCTGAATCTCTTCAATGTGCTCTCTTGGTGTTGCCATCCATGCAAAGGCAGTGAAGTCCAATTCCAAAGGTGAGAAAACAATACAAACGTTGAAGCGAGTCCCTCTGACAACAAATTTATTGAGGGTGTATCCCTATGGTTAAGAAGATTGAACTTCAAATTTACATAATCAAACCATCGATTTCAAATTCCAATATTAGAATTTGTGAAGCCAATCTGATAGAAACTCAAAACTAATGAATTTGGACCACTAGATGTGTTAAATAATTGAAAAGTGTTGTTGGTGAATGTACAAAGGATGATTGACAGGACTTAGAATTATATTTGGGAATACTAAAAATCTTTGATTGTGCACAGATATGATCTTTCCTTTGTACAATGTATATTGAAGGTTGCATTGGAGTGATAGTTTGACAATCAGTATGCCCTTACAATGAAAAAAGCATTTAAACCCCCAAGGTAGAGCTCACCACGACATCGTGTTATGTAGCTTTGATGTGGCGGTGGTGCTAAGACCACTGCATAGAAAAATGAAATCCTAAGGTGAACTATGTAACTCCATGGTTTTCTTTGCAATTTTTTTGTACGTATATGAATAATACAAATCTATGGATCATAGATGTCACTGCTATGCAATGACATAATAAGGGGAAAGAAAATTCTTGTTTTACATTTCACGTCTAACCTTTTGGTGGACATTGTATTTCAATTGTTGTTACCTGTATTGATAGTACGAACCACATATCGTGTCAAACATAATACACGTGTCAGATAATGCTGGTTCTTGGCGTACTTGCTCATTGCTCATTGATGCATATCCATGTCATATTTTCTAGAGAGTAGTCTAACGAGGCAACAATTTTGCTTGCAAATTGGAAATTCCAACAAGATTTTGACAAAATTCAGGCAGAAATTTTGAGAAATATGGGTTATAACTATTAAGCATAAGGATTTTCAGTGACTTAAGGGTTTTTGATGGTGTTGAATCTATTTCTACCATAAAAAAAAAAAATAAAAAAATGACTTAAGCACTCCTATGGTTGGATTTTTTTGAGAAAAAATGGTTGAAGGCTCTCTGTGGTCCCTAATGATGGATGGAGTCACCATCCGAAACATTGAATATATCACACATTTTACATAGTATGATTCCGGAAATTACTAACAATATGACAAACTGTGGAAGTCTCCAATCACTCATCAATATTTTTCTAGGCAAAAGTGTGGCCTCAGTAGCTAATGCCTATTTTCTAGTGAAAGATGGAAGGAATGACTTGTATTTCATGACAAAATATGGAAAAAAATCAATTTCGACATAACAAAAATAGTCAATTTTTTGATAAAAACTATATTAACCTAAATTTAAATTATATTAGCGTGTACTATATAAAAATTTGATGATGTCAAGCCAGGCAGTAACTCCACAAAGCAAAAACTAATTCGTGTATTATTTCACAAGGTAGGTCTTCATTATATACATGAGGGAGAGATTGTTCAGTTCATCTCCCGATCACTGTTCATATTTCTAATTTATTTATTTACATAAATTCACCCAATCACAAGGATTAGGTGTCAACATTCCCCCCCTTAATCTGAAGGGATGTTGGTGAGTCCAAACATCATTCTGAATCATTCAAGCTTTTCTCTTCCAAGTGGTTTGGTGAAGATGTCTGCAATTTGCTCATTTGTGGAACAATGACGGAGATGGATTGTTTTGGCCTCAACATGATGTCGAATCAGATGATATTTAGTATTGATGTGCTTCG